>MU868349.1:290033-312611 GCA_036418205.1 Ostertagia ostertagi
TTCTCTCCCTAGATTCTCCTTCGGAGAAAGAACGGGAACTGTTTTATGAAACCTTTTCGTTTTTTACTTTTGTCAAAAAATATCGGCGTATTCTTGCCTACTATGTCTCAGAAGGAACAGATTGCATAACTGTTTTGTCCTCGCCGATGCTCGTGCGCGAATGTGCTCCTTATTGCGCATCGGAATGTCAGGGAAAGGAGCAGTCCACAGTGAACAATTGACTGTTTAGAAGCTGCCTGCATCGAAGTTGTAGTCATGAGAATTTTCCAAAGAGCTTGGCTAGTCATGAGAACTTTCCAAAGAGCTTGGCAACCAACGGATTCCACGATGAGGTTGGAGGTCGAAGAAGGGGAAATAGCGGTACGATGCAGGTTTCACAGGAAAGGAGATGTTCTCTGCGCACCAGCAGGGCTGTACTCATGCCGCTGGCGCCGCTGCACGTCCACCGATAGGTGAGCCCTTGGTCTGACTCTAGCCGTTTGGCACAGAGAGCGTTAGTGTAGATGAGTGCAACATCGATGAGACTCGCATCAATGCTGACGTCAGCAGGCAAGGAAACGGTTCCGTTTTTTGAGTTCAAGCCGCTTTTCTTGGTTTTTTCTTGATACAAGCATCATTTTTCATCTTTCCTCGGTTCCCAAGAAGCTGCCTTTCAACGTAAACTCCGCCCTTGAGTGCACGGCTTCTTCGCGGCTAGTTATGGCTACTGAATTGTATCATCATGTAGCGCGCCATCAGTGACCGATCCGTGCATGATTTGTGCGTGCGACTGGTACTCCTCCATGTTCGTGAAGCTAAGCCGAAGAATAATAAGTGGGATGAAGTATACATAAAGATTATTCCTTTCGAGATGCGTCATGTATTTTACTCCCATTTAAAATCGTAAATGCATCAAATGCGATTTGGCCTTGGGTTGTGAGAAGCAGCGTGAGCCAGCCGGTGTTTTTATTCCATTAGGAAGGCCTGATACCAATATACCGACCAAGCAAGTATGACGGCCTTCGCCGGTGTGGCGCCATCCGAGCTGGGTTCGACCATCGGACCGTGTGCGCGATGGATGGCCCCACGTGCT
This sequence comes from Ostertagia ostertagi, assembly GCA_036418205.1. NCBI lineage: Eukaryota > Metazoa > Nematoda > Chromadorea > Rhabditida > Trichostrongylidae > Ostertagia > Ostertagia ostertagi. The sequence goes on from MU868349.1 coordinate 291,106, forward strand.
ACCACGCCACACCTTCGGCTGAGCGTGAGCATAAGCTTGACAAATCCTGACCTGAAGCTCCAACTTAGCCAACAAAGGAAGGTGCGCGAAGTAGCTCTACAAGTGCTAATCCCGCAATGGGAGAAGAGAATCAGCTTTTTATGTTGCGGAAGTGAAAGCTGCAATTTCTTTTCGATTTTATATCGACAGGAAAAAAGCAGAGAGGTGCGTATTGGCAAATTTCCAGTGGGGTACACATACGAAAAGTATAAATAAACACAATGAGAAGGGACAGTCCTTTATTGGTGCTCATCGTCAAGTTCCATTATCTAACCCTAGTTCATCAAACTGATCTTAGCTTCTGATACCTCAAGCTTTCGTCGCTCGACTGTTGCCGTTTGTCTGTTTCAATTACATTCGACCATTGTCCTCTCGACATGTGCATTTTGATAACGTTCATTCGATTCTCAAAATAGGTACGCTTTCAGTTTATTAGCTGTTTCGTGTCTCTTTCGACCTACATGAAGCTTGTTGACAGGCTGAGCAGAGAGGAGTGCAGACCGGAAGTGGGTGTTACGGCTGGCGCCAGATCCGGAACTTGACCGCCTAATCGGTAACCGATGACATCACTCGACAGAATTGAACACCTTCGCTAGACGTATTTGTTTGAAGTGCTCAGATAATTGCCGAGCTGTGAGTGTGGTGGCGGCGTAAGCATGAGGATCGATGTGCCCGCCCTAGGAGCCGCACGCGACGTCGTAGTCGACATCATGCATTAGGACCATCAACGTCGTCGTCATCGTCGTCGTCTTCATCAGCAGTAGCAGGAACAACCCCGTCGTCGTCGTCGTTACCAATGTCCTTATCACGATCACAATCTTACGGTACTACCGTTGACGAGGCCGGTAAGTCCTATTCTAGTTGCGGCGTCTGTGTAGAAGGGTACGGTAGAACAACGAATTCTGCATATACGTGCATTAGATGAAGCTATCACCATCAATAAATCTAGAACAGCACAACCCGATACGTCGATTCCACAAATGAGATCGCGGCAAGTGCTCAACAATCTGCTAATAAGTTTTAAGCAAATTGTCCTCTTCCTCAAAACAGCATGTAAAGGCAAGCAATGTACTTCCTTGTCGTCCACACTATTCTCATAATTCCTTTTTCTACCTTTTTTTTTATTCAAATTCCCACATATTTTCCCACACTGGCCATTTTCGTTCTGTCAAACCCAGCAATCCTGTGGTAACAATGAGACATGTTATTGTTTTTCTAACGGCCTTATAGAATTACAGAACAAACGAATTCTAAATATGGAACTACATGAGTTTTGGGAAGGCCTCATTCTTTCGCGCTGCAGACATCTGTGCTATTAATAATCTCCCAATGACCTGAAAAAAAATATGATGTCATTTGTCAACGCCGCATGCCTAAATTGCTCTTTTACGACACGTTCACGCCAAGTGCATATTATTCACTCAAATAAGAACCTTAACGGGCGTACGCGTGCTACAAATTACGCCAGCATTTTTGAATGGGTGTAATTCCGGGGGAATTCTAACTGCTTGAGGGCATATCTGAGATCGATTTTCATTTTAACTAAAGTAAACATTATATGCAAGCAGTTCCGCCAGCGAAAGGCGATTCAAATCGTTGCGCTGTGGTTTGATGTTACCCCGGAGCTTTAGCGGACCAGACGTGAATGGGGAAAGGGGCTTATTTTTCCGAGTAAAAAGCTATGCACTGAGATTAGAATAGCAAAATGGAACGCACAATACGTAATTTGCAAAATTTGTGTAGCATTCGAATTTTTGTGAAGGTAATTGCTGGATAAAGCCGCAGTATGACGTGATGCGCTGTGAATACAAAATCAATGCTGTCACAGCACAGTAGCCCAGTGTCATCTCGTCCCTATTCGGATTAATGCCCGATTTATTAATAGAATCATGCTTGATGGATAGTGATATTGTTCGATGTTAGCCAAATCCCCTGGGATGTGCCATATAACCGACATAGTTTTTTTTTTCAAGTTTTGAAAGCTGTTGCGTTGGTTCTGGACTAACACATAAGGCATAACTCCCGGGAATTAAAGGATATTCTGAAATGTGCTGTGTCATTTTTCTACAAAGTTCGCCCAAATAAGATAACCAACCCGAGATGGGTTATAGCCTTAAACGATTTAGGCAGTGACCGATCTCAAGGTGATGGACCACTTAGCGCGAAAGCTTTGAACGCTGAATTTATTCCCTTGGCTTTAATGCCCGCTGGATTCGTGCGGCGTGCTAGATTATGAACGCTAGCGAAGCAGTTCCCCATGTGAAAATACCTCGTTTATGGAACATCGTTGAACAATTCGAAGACCACGTTCCATTCATGTTGTTTTGCTCATTCTATCTCGTTCGAGATTTACAAGCGTTATAGGTTACAGTAATCGGCTTATTAGTAAATGTAGCAGAAATGGCTTCACGGTCCCAAACAAAGCATGAAACCATCCCAAAAAGTCGGTAAGACGTGTAGAAGGTCGCTGTCGTGTACGAGATGAGGAAAAAGGAGGATTCTTTATACTCAGATGTGTGAACGCTAGGATCAGTTAGCGCGGCTGATACAACAACGATGCTCTTTTTTTAAAACACCTCAACAGGGGTATTTGGCAGGGGTACATATAAAGCAGGATAAGGATCGGTAGAGTCAGCAGAACACTAAGGTGGCCCTAGTTCAAGTCTAGGACCTATTTGGGTAGCCTTAGCAAGGCACTCCATTGTCCATAGGTCATGATGACAGCATGTTTGGTTATGTGGAAGTCGGGGTACCGAATCAATTCCCGATACCAAAAGGTATCTGGCCATATAAGCGGCGCAACCTCCTTATTAAGGGTTTTGAGCAATCTAGAGCACTCATTGAAAGGCGCTATCGCATTATACGGGGGCATCCTCTAGGAATAAGCTCAATAGGCAGCAGGAGCTCCGGGGAAAATGAAAATGGCTCACGCACCTTGGAGTCTCTCCTCCCCGCCTAAGGCTTAGTCCCGTTTTTAACAAAAAAAGACATGTTTTACGCGGTTTTAAATGCATTGTCATTATGCCTCCATATATTGCGATAGCGCCCATTGATCATTCACTAATAGGGATCCACACAAAAATGTGAATAAGGGATCTTATTCATTAAGGGGGAATATGGTGTGAATGTTACTGCCGCCTACAGAATTCCAATTTTGTAGGAAGCTTGCGATGCGCTTGTGCTTCTGCACCCACCCGGGACTTCTTTCCTCTGCGAAAAATTGGATTTCTGAAAATGCCTGTCGCACCATATGCCCTCACCCTCTTACTGAAAAAAACGGGTCCATTCCAGTTTGGGGGGGGGGCATCATGATGCAGTTTTTCGGCGATCTAATGTAAACAGTTCTAGTTTTTCACGTATGTCAAGTGACTCACTCTCCCACACCGGGCGATTCATGACCCAGGATTTGATCCCTGGACCGCTCGCGTGGTAAGGGTGCCACTTGCCACCACACCAGTTCCGCCCGGAGTTATCGTAGCTTCCCAGAAAGATCGCATTATGATGCCCCACCCCCTAACTGTAATAGACCCCAAAAAACTTTAAATAAAGTTTCTCCTGTAAGCGTCATTTCTCTACCCGTCAGCCTGCTAAGTGCCGAAAGTTCTCTGTGCCACGCGATGAATACTGTTCACACCCAGGAATTGTGACCAGTTGTTGCCATTTTAGTTTATATTTTAGTTTATAGCGTTAATAAGACTATGGGAACTGGAATCGACGTTACTTCTTACGCATACTTAATGAGCTCGACGCGTCTGTGCATGAATCGTCCGCGTGAATCCCATCAAAGCTGGCTGTTGTCCTTTCATTAGTGGAGGCTAATTAACAACAACCATGATATAATGTGGAGAGTCTATAATGTAATGGGAAGCAAGTAATTTCATAGTAGTCGCAGACGGGCGAAAGGGGATAGGCTCAACGGCACGAAATGATACGATCCGTGCAACGATTGCGCATCGGGTGAACCATGTCACGCGAAACGGTCGCGCCGCGGTTGCACCATTAACCGATGCACCCAGGTCCTGGTCCACGTCCCTTTCATGTATCAACGATTAAAAACGGACGACAGTGATGTGCCATTAGGTTAGTTAGGCTGTGTCTGTCTGTTTGTTACTTTCGATGTAACTCTAGTCTACGAGTATTCACAAAATGTTACTAGAATCCATGCAGTAATCGTTGTTTTGGGTGAGTTGACAGCGGAAAAGGCGCGTCAAGGCAATTAATCATGCGACAATCATGAAGTAGTCATGAAGCAGTTAGGCGAGCGAAAACGGCCACATACCCAACGGACTAATATGGGGAAAGTTACGACTACAAAGGCAATAGTGTTGTTAATGACGAATTGTATTTCAGATCTCGGACCGCCAAAATGGCGTTTAGCTCGGCGCCATTTCGTGGCCGCATTGGCGCTACTCGGTTTCGCCAACATTTATGCGATGCGTGCAAATCTGAGTGTGGCGATAGTTGAAATGACTACCGGCACTAATAAGGAAATCAACGGCACAAACGTACACGTAAGTCGAGTTACATATGGCCCGTGATAATCAAATCACCACAGTAAGGTTATGATAGTGATAACGTAGATCAGTGGGGTAAGGTGGCCGTCGTATTGATTAATGGAAAAATACCGTTAATGTAGAAACACTATTCAAGAAATGGAGCCCTATTTCCGGGCAGGGTATGCTATTGGTCTTAGGAGGAATCGTGTTCGGGTCCTTTAGGGAAGGATAATATGGGGTGCTAGGTGAGGAGCATATTTGAAAGGGGTAGGGTAGGTTTTTCTTGGTCTGGGTGATGTTTAGAGTTTTTCATGCATTGTCCGAAATTTCTAAGTTTCTAGTGTTTTAGTGAAGCTTTATTCTGCTGTAGTATATTTTATACTCAGCGAGTTCGCCGAAGGCGTAGCGCATTCTGCTCCTTATCGATAAAATTTACAGATAGCGATTGACGAGGGGGTCAGATTAGCGCCCTGTCGGCACAGTCCGTCTTTGGTGGCCTGTCCCTGAATTTCAGTTCAGAATGATTGTTCTCTACCGTAATACAGTCAAAGCTAAATTAGATGTGGGAGAGATCTGTCACTGACAATTTTTTTGATTTACAAATGATATATTCAGAAAAAGAGTGTTCATTTTTTGCCATGCTGGGTTGTCACTCATCGGTTCAATTTTTTGTTCTTTGAACGTTACACGTTATCGTAATCCTAAACTCATCTTTTCTTCTTTTCTCTGCTGTTCAATGTTCCTGTGTTCCCGTGCCAATCGTGCCCTTCTTATCTGGATACTGTAATAGAGGAACCCGTTTTCTGCACACTTGCTCCACATATCTGAAGAGCCCAGTTTTTTAAGCGTCCATCCTAACAACTCACTAGCCTTTTTTTGCCTGACTGCTATTATAGGAAGAAATTAGTTGAAATTGCCGATGATTATGCAGGCTAGCAGTTGCATCGTCCAGCGAGCAGTTTTCGTTTGCGTTTTCTGAATTCTGCAGAACAGTCAATGTGATTAAGCGCGCCTCATTTGAAGTCGCTTGAAAACGACTGAAGGTGATGTCACTGGTGCTGCTGAGGATAGAGAACGCTCAGTCGCCGGGAAATCGAAAAGGGATTGTAAGGGGCTTCCATGTCTTTTTTTCGGGAGGTTGTCCTCAGAGAGCTCCACAAATCTTCGGATGTATATACATTTCGGAAGACGAGGAGAGCGTCAAGGGCAAAGTGTTTTTTCTTTTATTTTTCTTGGAAGTCGTAACTTGTGGTGTATGGTCTGCACTAGACGCTCTTCTAGTTAATCGAAATAGAACGTAAAAAAGAAAAGAAAGAGAGGGTATGTATTTTGATAGGTTGATCTGCAAAGTGACTAGGGGCAAAAATGTGGGCCCATCGTTTCCATTGCCGGTCCTCTTGACATTCAGGAACGAGATTCCTCTAGAAATCGTTCAAGTTATCCGCTGGATGGCATCAAATCAGCTACGTAATAGATATGAAGTTGCTGTGTATGTGCTGATGTGCTAAACAATAGTTTTAAAATTTTGTGCATATGAACAAGTAAAAACCCATTCAACGATGGACGTGGGCGGAGTCAGTTGGAGCAACGTGCCTTTCTCATTGGTGGCGATTTCCCCTTGCCATCTTGAAATGAACAGCTCACGAATGAGAAATGCGTGTATGTAGCTCCAACTGACTTCACCCAAATGTTCTTTTGAGAACGTGCATATAATTTTCTGCCTGCAGCTGTGTCTGCACATTAAGCTGTCAAGACGGTCGACAACCTAAGTGCTTCTCATGTAGCATTTTTTGGAGAAATTTGTCTTTAATTGGACTGAAAACTAAAATACTCCTTGAGTCAGCTGTTTTCTATACACCAAATAAGTAAATGTGAGCATACTCCGCTTCTGTTTGAGCTTGCCTCCTAGTGAAATTTGGGATCTAAATGGGGATATGGTCAACCGGTTGAGCAACAGTATGTTCTGGAGGAAGTAATCTGTCATGTTCGGCAGTTTTTGTCAGTTTTAAATTGATTCACAGGGTAATCAAAGTGTCCCCTGAGAAAAGCTTCCATGATTGATGAGGTTGGAAAAAGCAAGGTTTGGAAAATTTAGCTTCTCGTCGGAACCACTCGGGAGAGCTGTTTTTCAGGACAAGCGCGGGCATAACAAATCCCCTTCCAGCCACTTCTTAAAATCCAAATAAGATGACTTTTCATCAACAAGCCTGTACGAGTGATCATCTTTATGCTGAACAGAAACAATTTCCCACAATTTAATAGAACCACTAATGGAAAGGAGGGGGGGGGGGAAGTCATTTACCTCCCACATTTAGTACGGAATTAATACGTGATGCCAGATCGCGAACCACTACAGCGTTATCTCACCCTGAACGGAAGGGGTCTTGCACAATAAGAGCTACTGTTTCTAGGAAGCTATCCATCAGTTAACCGATCAAAGGCATTATGTAGCAGCTTAGGCTGGTGCAATCACAGTAGGCCTCCTTAAGTTCGACGAGGATGACGTCATCTTTCGAAGAAGCTGAGGGCAGTGGAGGGTCTGCTTCTGCTTATGGGACATTGTCTGAGGAATATAGTGCAGTGAACTTCTTCCAACAGCACCAGCTTGTGCGAAGAAAAGTTCGCTGATGTGTGCTGTGGGCAAAACAATTTTTTGTCACCTCCCCCCCCCGTGCCAAACGGTCAGAATTATTCCCCAAGGCTGTTTCTTTGTGTACCATTTTTTTCTCTTGAAAAACCACCTTTACTCAATTTTTTTTCTGTGAATTCTTCGAACAAGGATTCAAGAAATTTACAAATATATTATATGAATTTTGAAGCGAACTAGTCAAAGAAGAAAAGTCAAAGTGGCTGAAAATTTTTCGAAATAAGTTTATTTTTCAAAACGGTCACATGGTCTACATATCATTTTTTCTTCTGAAGTGTAGGAATATGTATGCCCGCCGAGATCTCAGCATCTGACTTCCCTGCTTGTATCAAGTTGATTTTTTTTGTTTTTTGACCCGCTCTTGCCCTTACAGATAATGTTTATTCCGCCTTTTTTTGGTACGGTTGCTGGAATCCTCTCCGTGCTTCATTGCTTTCAAATAAAAATTGCTCTTTTGTTGTATTCAGTCTCGCCTACATCGGAGCTAAGGCCAGGATCTACCGTCCACCGGTACGTGCCAATGAAGAAAGGGGGGGGGAGGATGGTTGAAGTTGTGATTTTGGGAGGTAGTGGGCCAATGTGGGGTTGACGAAGATTAATCATCTTCTCTTAAAGTACGAACGGAGTTGCAGCGCATCGACCGGTCTTAGAATCAAATACCAGATACCATAGAAACAGTCATGATCGTGAACGTGGTAGTGGTGGGGAGATTGTATGGGAGGACCCCCGCCATGCCTTTCAAGAGGGGGAGGTTGTAAACTTTTTGAAAAAGTGCCTTTTAGAGTTGATACTGGCTAAGGCTCATATATATTAGCCGGAGAGTTTATAAGTAGTTGGTGAAAAATGAATCCAAGCGATTTAGTTATTTAGGTTTTTCTCGTTAGGTGAGAAATGGCATAAGGAAGTTATCTTTCTTGTTCGTTCCTCGCCAACCATTTCTTATATTGAATAGTGGAGACTAATCCTCATAGAAAATTTGGCATAGACAGCCTTTTTTTAGAAAAAAAACTTCAACTAGAGGGGTGAAAACAACTTTATTGACATGTAACAATCCATCCTACAACTTCCGTAGTCTCTATGGCTCTATAGGCAGTCGCTTCTGGAATCTGTTGGTTTTTCACTAGCGCAATTATTTGATGTGTGTACATAACGGCGCACTGCTTGCCATAGAGTGGGTGGCGGTTTCTAACTTTAGAAATATGCTCGTTCAGAAATTATCAGGATCGATAGCTATGCTTGAAGGAGGAATTCACGATTAGAATGAAGGTCGAAGAAGGGGAAACTGACCTAGTTGAGGGACCCACGGACCTCCTGAGGGTGCGAACTGAAGCGCAATTCGCATGAAAAATTTGACCTCGGCGACCTACAGTGCGTTGCAAAATCATAGGACACCCCCCAAAAATATGAATATCTCGGCTTCTAGAAAAAGCCGTCTATCGCAACTGGTAGAATCAGAACCGCCTCTATAAAAACCTATACAAACAAGTAGCCAGATCATCCGAATAGTTTTCCGTATTTTTAGACAATTTTTTTAGTTTTGTAGTCGTTGCAAAATCATAGGACACCCCTCGGAAGTCTCCTTACAGTTGAATTTTTTATCCATCCAGCAACGATGGTAGCACTTGTCCGGTGTATGGTAATTCTATTAGAGTTACGGTTTGAGTTGCTCCCTTTCCCTCCGCGAGTGAAAGCCAGACTTTCTTTTTATACGCGCCTGATGGCTCTACCATGAGCATCGAAGCCATTTTTAGGAGCTCAAAGAAAACCATAGCTTGGTGCTCCAAATTCTCACTACGAATAGAAATAAGAGTGCACCAGGATAAATAGCAGAAGTTCTCTAAAAGGATTAGCTATAACCTCGAAGATTACATCAAACAAAATCACCATGTACGGTCAACCTGTGTCAGCTCTACGAAAGAAAGAGGATAGAAATGAAATCCTATAGCAAAATCACTGATATGGACAACTAGCGTAGGGTCCTGCGAAGCGTGCTGCCATGCTCGTTAGGCGTTCTGACTGAAACCAGAGAAGAGAAACTTCAGGTCTGGAACTCAGGATGAGGTTACGCATCACCACATCTTTAGGAAACGATCACGAAAATTTTGTTGAAGGAATAAGTCGAATCCTGGCCCATATTTCTTTACAAGTGAACAGCAGTCATCTGAACCATCAAAGTTAAACTGCTCATTACCGAAGAAGCGCGGTCTGAAAGGAACAAATTACTTATTATTTTGAATGAAAAATTGCTCAACAAAGCCCAGCTTCGGCCCAGTCTTTCGTTAGATTTCTCTTCTCTGGTTTCAGTCAGAACGCCTAACGAGCATGGCAGCACGCTTCGCAGGACCCTACGCTAGTTGTCCATATCAGTGATTTTGCTATAGGATTTCATTTCTATCCTCTTTCTTTCGTAGAGCTGACACAGGTTGACCGTACATGGTGATTTTGTTTGATGTAATCTTCGAGGTTATAGCTAATCCTTTTAGAGAACTTCTGCTATTTATCCTGGTGCACTCTTATTTCTATTCGTAGTGAGAATTTGGAGCACCAAGCTATGGTTTTCTTTGAGCTCCTAAAAATGGCTTCGATGCTCATGGTAGAGCCATCAGGCGCGTATAAAAAGAAAGTCTGGCTTTCACTCGCGGAGGGAAAGGGAGCAACTCAAACCGTAACTCTAATAGAATTACCATACACCGGACAAGTGCTACCATCGTTGCTGGATGGATAAAAAAAATTCAACTGTAAGGAGACTTCCGAGGGGTGTCCTATGATTTTGCAACGACTACAAAACTAAAAAAATTGTCTAAAAATACGGAAAACTATTCGGATGATCTGGCTACTTGTTTGTATAGGTTTTTTATAGAGGCGGTTCTGATTCTACCAGTTGCGATAGACGGCTTTTTCTAGAAGCCGAGATATTCATATTTTTGGGGGGTGTCCTATGATTTTGCAACGCACTGTATTAAGGCTCACATCGGCGCGGTTGGCCAGTGTACGCCCACCGATCATCTGATCACTCGCCGCAGGTCTATACGTGGCGAGTGATTAGATAGGTGAGAGAGCGTAGTGTTGAAGAGGGCACAGCGATGAGAGTCGCATCAATGCTCAAATCAACGGGCAAGGAAGGGGTCCCATTTCTCGGGTTCTGGGCCGTTTCTCATGGTTTTCCTTCTTTCGTGTACCACTCACCATCCCTAGAATTTGAAATGGGTTGCCTTTCCAGCGTGAATTCGTCCTTTAATAATACCCCAATCATTGTGGGATAAAGCAGTCGGCGTTGATAAATTTTGTTCTGAGGTGCGCGACGCACTTCACTCACGTTCGGAATCGTAGTGGTATCGGACTGCGGTTTGGCCATGAAAATAACGGGGCGGGGTTGGCCGAAGTACGAAGTACAGGCAAATGTACGAGTGCATCCTACCAGACGAATGAATTTCAATTTTGTAATCAATTCGACGCAAAGCGTGGAAGGCTGTGTGGACCTGGACGAGATCCGATGCCGAAAATTACTCTTGGACCTTGTGTGACGTTTAGCGCCACTTGCTGCTACACCGCCTCCATCTTGGCTGATGTCAGACTCTGCGAATTAAGCCATTTGCTGTACGCGACGCAACTGCGGACGCTAGCGAATCGCCGAGGTTGTGAACAGGCCGAAGCTTTGCGATCGATTGGGGTTGGGAAAATAGGTTACAAATGTTCCGTGACTTATGTCTTCGAAGAAGGTGGTAGTGCTACAGCATAAGTAATATGAAGAGGAACTAAAGTCCTAGAATGCTTCCAAGTCGATATTCGCTGGAGTACCCTTAAGTGTATGTGCATAATCAGGAGTGCTGCTTTTGGTAGTCGTTCGGTTCAATACACAAGAATGAAGAAAGCGCTTTGGCTGATATCTTTTGGGAATTGATTTTTAGTCGCTCCACTCTTAAGACTGATTGAATTGTGCTATAGAAACCTGCTATAAGGAATGGCCCACCTTCCTTAGACGACTTTCTTGGTGTTTATATCTCTCTTTAGGCTAGGATAGGGCAGAAACCAATGCTGCTGCTACGGAGTCAATTCCTGATCGAACCTTTTCCACACCAACTGAGGTTTCCATTCTCTAGAGTCGGCTAGTCGTACTAGGCACATCGGCTATTCCGAGCAAGTTACTGTAGGGACCAAATACTCTTTCATGCATAATTTCTCTGATAGGGAGCAGAGTGCAAAGGCACACCTAGAAAAAGAATTGATCAACTAAGCATTTTATGGAGGAATTTTTGGCTGTGGATGAATTTTCTGTTCGTGCCATTATATGCGTTGATTGGTCGCGTGGCGCACCATACGCATCACAATTCCACACGCACAGGGGTCATTTTGCTTCATTCTTTTAAAATTTTCCACTTTCTGAAGATGTAGCAATTACATATTCTTTGAATTGGAGAAAAAACAGCATACATCTAATTTTTGACTGAATTGTTGGTAGGTTTCTGATTACTGATTCAAAAAAAAGTGGAGAGGTTGTGGAGCATACGTAGTGCTGCAAAGGGTTTAGTGCCTCAGAAGCATTGGTACAGTGGCAATGTTAAACTCATAAAATTGCTCGTCCATAGAGTAATAAATGAATAGGACATGTGGCGTTGTTGGTCCGCGATGAGATACGCCATGCGTTTCACACTCACTTGGAATCGCAACGGCATTTGAATTGGGTTAGTGCATTATCTCACTCGAGTTTTGTAAGACCGACAAACTCCAGATTCAAGAATCCTATGTGGCTCTATAGGGATGGATGGATCAGAGATTTCACCCCTGGATCATGAAAAGTTAAAACACAGAACATTGGCGCTGATAATTCCTTTTTGGGATACGCCACGAATTCTACTTTCATTCGGAACCGTGGGGCATTTTGATTGCGATTTGGCGTGTAAAATGATTCTCGAGGGTGGCCTATGCACAAGTCAGTGTCTTTATCCTCTCAGACAATACTGGTACCGATTACCCAAACGGGGGGGGGGGAGGGGATGGATTACTTATTTAGTCATGGCGACGTACGTCCCAGCATTTGAATCCTGGATCGCTCATGTGGTAAGCTGCGATACTTGCCTCTACGTTCATCCATTTCCTACGATCTCAAATATGAAATGGATCATGCATATGAAATGCAGTAGGTTGAAGAGTTCTTCATACTTTCACTGAAAGTCGTTGTTTTTATTGCAATGTAGCCTATTGCCTGGAGAATGCAGTTAAAGGGTTCTGAGCTGCGGGTAGGATTAACGTGGACCTCGAGAGACCGCTTTTTACACTAAATGAACGACCAAAGGCATGCCCCATGCATTTTCGTTTCGGGTAATTCAGTCGAAATTCAATTAAACTTCTAGAGATGACGAACGGGCATGCAGAAAGGAGAGTCAATGGGAATGTAGCCTGTGGCCTCTGGTGGCACGCGAATTGTCACTAAATCGAATTCAACGCACCCAGTGTGGTCTCGCCAACAATATCAAGAGTCAATTGAATGGCATCGTATCAAATGAAATGTCCGTCGAATGAGCGTTTGCTCTTACGCCACTTTGTGAGGGCAGCAGTGACATCATCAGAGAACTGACGAGGTTTTAATGTGTCTGAGAATGCTTGGGAACTTCTTGACGTCATAGGCTACTGAAAGAGAGAAACGTTCTTCGAAGTCTCACGTTTTACTTTCTTATTATTCTTGATTACTCTTGAAAGGCCTGGCTATGCGTATGTACGATGTGCTCATGCGTGTATGTCGTTCAACAGTCTATTTATGGAAGTATCAGCTTAGATTAGATGACGTGAGCGTGTGCTTCTCTAGGAGAACCCATAGAAGAAGCACAATAAGAAATGTAGGGATACTGAAAAAAGCATTTAGAAATTTTTGAAATGGTTGTTAATTAACTGGTGTTAGAAGCGGTAAGACCTGCAGTGATCTTGGTAGACTTCTCGCTCGTGAACAAGAGAGATGGCTTTACTCTGCCCCGAATAGCAAGTGAGATAGGCTTGTGGTCCGAGGGCTAACGACTAGGTGGGTCTCAAAGAAAAGGCTGGATGCGATTGAAGAGGGTTAAAAATCAGGGGCCATAGTTGTTATCCAGACGGCATCTGTCCAAGTGAACATTTGAGAGGAGCGTCTGCGATGGTACGGATACGCGCTGTGAACACCACAAATCGCCCATTCAAAGGCAATGGACTTTCAAGCCAACGACCATGAGCAGTCCCGGAGATGTGTTCAAAAGATGTCATCAAGGACGACTCATCGATGCCAAGGTTACAGAAGAAGATGCCTCGGATAGGAGAATGTGGAAGTACCAGACAAGATCAGCGGACCTTGCGGCGGCGTAGGGTCAACGCTATAGAGAATGTCCCGAGTGCCGAAACCGTTTATTCCGACACAGTCTTCGCCAAGAACATAATTAAAGGAATCCTCATGAAAAAATCATGATTCTATCTCAGCCATAAATCACTGGCTTGAGACCCATCATCCACGATAAGAGTGAAAAGAAAAAAATTGTGTTCGTTTTCGTAAACAAATTCGAAAAACTCGAAGGGCTGCCACGCGTTCAAATTCCCGCCGTACATCTGTCACAAATGTTGGCGACAGGAACAATCCCACTTGGTTCTCGGAATGCCTTCACTAGACTAATTTTGCCCTTGCCACTTGTGGCAAACATTTCTCTTTTCTACTGCATCCTAGTCTATCGATCACTTTGTCCCTACTCTCCGGATTCGAACGTTTTGACCGATTATTTCAATCCGTCGCCTGACGCCGCCACAAGGCGCACTTCTTTAACCCTTTGACGACCGCCGTTATGAATGCGTCACTTCACTTCTTTCTAAATTTTTTCATCAATAATCATTAACTCTCCAACAATTTCACTATTAGTAATTAGCGCATTATTCCGCGAATTCGATAATGTATTTGTGTAGTTTTGAAACATAAAAATGCCAAAATAAACCCCTAAAAACGTGTCGCCACCGAGCGAAAGTGTGGCCCACCGGCGGGCCACACGGTCGTCAAAGGGTTAAATGTGTTCCCTTGTTTCCGCCTGACTACCCTTAACCGTCCATAGAGTGTGGTTTTCGTACGTTTGTTTCTCTTCGGAAACCGAATCTTCATGCGTGAAACTTTGTGTGCTGTTTCCAGTGATCACAACTGACAAATTCATGTTAGGAAAGAATACAAGAATCCCCTGCGTCGATTCGTTTAAAGGCTTCAGTCAGTTCCTAATCACGGAAAAGAAATAGGTGAATTAAAGGGAAACCTTGCGAGCATAACAATATTCGAGGTCTTTCTGGGAACGCTGGGGTGGAAATGGAAGCACTAGGTTATGCAGACTTATCCTGCAAACAGCTCTGTCTCACAGACATTCTCAAATGCTGCCGTAGAATTGGATGCAGAATTAATTTGCAAGCAATCCCATTAGCAAAAGAGGGTCTTTATGTATGTATCGGAAACGTTCTTCCTGAAAACAATTCTGGCGCTATAATAAAGAAACATTCTTCCTTGGGTTGGAATTTTCTAGACGAACTATATTGATCTGCAATGGGGAATGATTCAAAACGTAATCATAGACCAAGTTCGGGCATTTTTTGTCTCATGAAACAGGGAATTTCTGAGAACTCTTCTCGCTGTCGGAGGTTGTCTTCTCGTACTTATTATTTGTTGAGCGTAGCATACAGCTTCTTTATATTCATGATGTCATCACGACGGAAATTCCATTTGTTTTGTCAGGCAAACCCGTTTATCCTATGGCAATCTTTGTTGACGCTAGGGGCCCTCATCGCTCATGCAGAGTACGACGGAAGTATTTGGTGATTCTATTCGAAATGGTGTTTGCTGGAAACGGGACTAAGTGTTCCCCACAAATATACGGTGACAGCTTTGATTTTGACCAGACCCTATTTGGTCCACAGTGTACTCACAGGATCAAATATGTCATTTCGTTATAGGGTTACGTGATGGGAACATGGCCGCGTCTAGCTTTTCTACAGTGATTTTCAATTTTTTTCATAGTAGTAGGTTATCGGAAAAGTTTTTGGCCATTTCGATCTGCATGTGGTAAAATCTTCGGAGGTAATACTTAACCATTTGTTGTAAAACTTATGCAAATCCTAGTCAATGATCCTTCATAGCATTTTTGTCGTGATGTCGACAAAAGGCCAAAGACTTCCGACAGCCTAACATTGTGTTTTTGTTGGCTAAATTGTCTGAGCAGAATGCCCTAAGATTTCTTTGGCTAGATCTTTAGTGAAAAAGGAGTTGAGGTAGGGGGGACCTATTTTCGCGTTCATTTCATTCGCGCGCTCGTCTGCGTTTTCTCACCAAGACAGTACCATTTTGCACTAAATCGGTGAGTTAGCTAAACACTAAGTCTGGGTGGGGGTGTGGACGAGGACAGAAGCTCTTCCCTCCTATTACATAGACTTGGTTCTGAGCCACAAAAAAACCCATCTACCTCAGTCAGAATCGTTTTTTGCACCACTAGAGATTGACCCAGCTTTTTCTCACCATCGCTGCCTTCTAACCTTTAGTTAGCGCTAGAGACAAGAGTGCAATGGAGCGGCTTTTCGCCGCCACCCCCCCCCCCCCCCCCAACTCCATTTTCGTCGACTTTTCTGTTATCCGATTTTTAATGACAAGCAACAAAATGTTTTCATTATCGCACGATTTATTGGAACGGTCTTCTCCACCGTGACGACTGCAGTCATTTGAGAACTGAATGGGAATAGGAGGAGAAGTTATTCCTATGTGTCTGCTAAAATTTGGATTTCCTGAACGTTTTTTTTTAAATGATCTGTGAAAATATCCTAGCTAGCTAGCCTTCAATGGTCTCAATGATAGACTCTAAGCTCTCATCTTGAAAGCTGGCATGGTTCGTTGTTACTTTTTGCTTTATACTTCTGTCATGGGGTTTGTAGGTGGAAACTTCATTACGGCCCAAACTTTCACATCGTTTTAAAGACCTCAGGTTCCACCGCTGAAGTGTAGGACTACATCCTGTACATCCATAACGGAACACTATTTTTTATCGTTAACCCATAACGGACGGCGTGCGCCACATGGTGGCGCACGATTATTTCTTTTGTTTTTGGAATGTTTCTAGCAATCTTAATATACCCATATATACTCTCAGCAATGTGGAATAACATATCTTCCCAGGACCTGGACGGCTGGATTTTTGACAAACCTACAATAAATTTTACATACATTTTGTCTTAATTTACATAAGTTTACTATTTGATGGGTGGCTTACCCATGGTTCGCACGTCCCGAGACCCCTTCCCCTAAATATAGCCACATCCTTGCTCGGGGTTGTTGTTTCGCATTTTTCGATAATGTCACCTACAGCTTCCATTCATTTTTGCACCCTAGTTTTACAAGGGAGGTCGTTCAGGGTGTGCCAAGCTTTTTCAAAATGGTTTCTTGCATGACATTGGGGCACATATGGGGAACCACAGAACATGGTTCATTTTTCCTGAACGGCCCTCTGAATACCAGAAAAGGGGTCCCTAGTTCGATTCCTCGTGGTGACAAATTTTTGCATTTCGAGTTGACGTTTCCAAATTCGCGCAAAATGGAGTTAGCATGAATAATTAGTACCATATTCATGATTAGGACGTCAGTAACCCTTACAAATAGACTTTGATTGAAAAACTGGTGAAAAAGGTGTGACTAGGGACCCCCTTTTCTGGTATTCAGAGGGCCGTTCAGGAAAAATTAACCATGGTTCTGTGGTTCCCGCATGTGCCTCTATATCATGCAAAAGACCGTTTTGAAAAAGCTTGGCACACCCTGAACGACCTTCCTTGTTAGAGCGAAAGGCGGGTTACGAACTTGTCGTCAACGGAAATCTCTTCTTTGGATGATGAGACACGGACACCTACTTTAGCCCCGTCTTAACCCTGCTGTTCGCATAAGCCTACATAAACCCTACCCTGGGTGGCGGCGTGCGCCACATGGTGGCGCACGCGAAAAATACACTGGCCGTCCGTTATGGGTTAATGATGTACTAAATAGTGCACAACCCTCCAGTGGTACAGCCTGAGACCTTTGAAACGCTTGAAGGTCGAAACGCTGGCCGTTATAAAGATTTCAGTTATATTTTCGACTCTATTTTCTATTTTTTGCTAATTCAAAATAACAAAGCGCAAGAAGAATCAGTCAATGTTGTTTTAACAATGAAGCCAATACATCTTTTAGGCGCATGTGAGGAAACTATGAATGATAGCAAAACTTTATCACGTTGACGACAGCCCCTTATGCGTGTACCTCGGCAACTTTTTGTTTATTTTTTCACAATCGTCATAACTTCTTCAATAATTCCACTACTGGTAATTGACTCACAGTTTTTCGGATAAGATAACGCATGCACACAGTTTTGAAATATGAAAAAGGCCAAATAAACCAAAAAAACTAGCCAGAATCGGGTGAAATTCTGACGCGCATGCGCGTCATGCTGTCGTCAACGTGTTAAGTAGGTGATGAATTTGGGGAAATAGTCATTGAGTACAGTACGAGTGGATCCTCTTTTTGAAATTTCCCTAGAAACCCGGGTATGTTTACGGGTTTTCCGATGCATCTGCCTACGGCACGACAACTCCATATTGACAGAGCAGAGATGACTGACAAGTGAAGTGATCGATGCAGAGATATTCTCAAGGCTGTTCCTCTTGCAAAATTGCTTCTGAGACGTTGAGAAACTGGAGAGAAAGGGACTAAACGATAGATCCCCTGGAGAGGGTATTCGTGAGGTTTCGTGTGTAAAACCATAATGGTGTTGATAATTCTAACTACTCGATAGCCAACTTTTATCTATTTCACCGCTCAAGCACCATTCGAATTTTTGATGCTGAGCTCTGCGGCGGGGGTTTTCAGCATCAGAGTTACTCCGGCTCTGAATTCTGTGATTTTGGTATGGAGTCTGATTGAAGTTTGATTTAGCTTTTAATACAGCTCCTTCATAAGCTCATGTAGTATATTATTATTATTTGAAAACGAGTCGAAATTCGAATTCTCATCGAAGCTGAGAGAATTTGTCGTCTTTCACTTTTCGGCGAGTATCGGAATCGCCTTCACTGTTGAGAATCCAGCTTATATTTTTTACGCGACCTTGCGCGCCAGCTTTTGTAGTGTAGAATAGAGCTAGCGTTAGCTTTTGTTGTGTGTGCTCGATAATGAAGACCTCAACGACTTGAATAGGTCACCAATAACTCTCACAAGGGAAGGATACCAGGTCGAAGTGGCCATTTGTAACGAGACATACACCACTAGATGTGTTTTTGGACGCTGATCTCGAATCTGCTCTCCAAATCTGCGGAAACGATTCTCTGAACGTAGTTATGAAGCGAGATAGTGCAGTGGCAGCGGCCCGGCCGACGAGAAAGAGGTCGTGAGATCGACTTCTTGGCGAGTTCTGACTTTTGCTTTTCCTTGAGGAACATTGTTAAGGGGACTCTCATCTATGCTAAGTCATCAGCGATTGCCTATATTACAAGTGGAAGGAGCTAGCGAGGAGCTTCGATCACTGTGCGCGCCATTTGCAAATGACCGCCTCTGGTACCCGTAGCGCACGCGTAGGCACTTTCGTGCCAAGCAGAGGTGATATTCGTGTTCAGCGCGTCAAAATACCCCTTTCAACAACTTTTGGTCCAAATCTAAAATTTTGACCTAAAGTCGAAAATGTGGGCAGTCATCTGGCCCTCAACCCACTGTCAGAGTCTGATCAAGGGATGGAATTAAACTTTCAGTTATACTTGTGAAAAATAGGTCTATATTTCTTACTTGCTTGCGTTATTCTACATCTTAGATGGTGTTTGTCAAGTACACAAGCTGTCGTCTATGGCAGGACAGCGCTAGGGTTACTGGCTAGGGATAACGCTAACTACTGGTTGTCGGCCAACTTTTGGAAATTGGTTCGAAATGTCAGTTTTCTAGAAGTTAGCCTTCGGGATAGTTGGACCCGCTGAGCAACCATATCATATCTCCAATAACCTTAAGTGACGTACAAACACCCCAACTCTTGTAAAAGAACTGGCTACAACATTATGACGAAAATATTTGATGCTTGAAGAAAACTCCTCTAAACACGTGACGGCGATGTACACAGTTTAAACTTCAATACTGGTTACTGTCTTTGAGCTGAAAACGAGCACAATTATAAAATGCGAATAATTCGAGCTCAAGATCCCTACTCTGGTCTCACCAACGCAAGCAGCGAGCGCTACCCCTTGGCCATTCCGTTGCTGACAGCTCTTTTTTGCCAACCTCTCTTAGGGTAGGCTTTCATTTAGAACAACCATTGTAACTCTGTTCAGAGAATCGTTCCGCAAATTTGGGAGACGGGATTGAGCCACTTCGACCTGGTATCCTTCCCTTGTCAGTCCAGCGCGCAGCCGGGCAGTGATACGCTTCACTGTGCCTCAACTCTATTCCTCGCTTTCTTGTTGCGTGATGCAGACATTTGGTTTTACGCCACTGCAGTATAAAAGGGTAAAGGATAAAGCATTCGTCGTTTATCAATCCCTTTTGGGTTGCGGCATTCCTTTTTGGGTGCGGCACCATTCTACTTCCATTTGTACATTCGTAGTGGCGTTTGAATGCGATGTGGCCTATACAATGACTTGCGGGGGCCAGCCGATGTACAAGTCAGTTTTTTATCCTCCCAGACAAGTCTGGTACCAATTAACCGACCCCGGAGGGATGGAAGGCTTGGTTGGCCCGGGCGACTCACGACCCAGGATTTGATCCCGGACCGCTCGCGTGGTAAGCGTGCCACTTGCCACTACACCACTTCCGCCCACGGTATACAATATATTAATCCAGGTTGGCATGGAATATAACACCTTTACCTATGAAAAACAAAATTTTTGAATGGGTTTCTAGTAAGAAAGTTGAAAAAACAGCACCGATTTTAGAACGTTAACGACAGCATGACGCGCATGTGCGTCAGATCTTCACACAGGTCAGGCTAGGGTGAATAACAATCAGAAAATCCTTGACCATGGCTCTGTACTGCGCGAGAGTGCCGAGAGTGAATGTACGCGCGGAGAGCAGACGGCTCGCGCATGGCGAGTGTGAATGTCGGCGCGGGAGAGCGTAACTGATCGGGCGAAAATCCTCGACAAGCGGTTGAGGAATCCTCGACCGGTATTTGCCCTGATACTCGTTTTATTCAATTTATTTGGCATTCTTCATATACCAAATTTTCTGTTACATTATCTTATCTGGAAAATAATGTACCAATAATTAGTAGTGTAATAATTGAAGGGTAGTGACGATTCTGAAAAAGAAAAACGAAAGCATACAGAGTTACACGCACAACGGCCTGTCGTCGTTGTGTTGAGTATAACATACCGCCCAGTGTCTAGACAGGGTCAACCGTCACGTTCGAACATTTTCAGGGTTTTTGCGACCCCCTTTTCTCAAGGGGGTCACCCCCTTATCTCAAGGGGGTCCAGTTGCGACCCCCTCTTAGGTAATGGAAGTGCCGAATGTGCTGACTAAATGTTAAGTGAAATATTTATTTCACTCATTTTACTTCAAAGACAGTGAACTAAAACCTTTTAAAGACAATGAACTTCCATGACATAGAACAAAACATTTGAATATTGAATTCTTCACTGGCATTTGAATTGAATTGTTTTCAAAAAATCATTGAATTTCTGAAAAAAATTCAATATTTTTTTCATGTTGCCCAAAACTTCAAACTTCATGCTTCCGAAAGAATCACAAGAGCAGTTCAAGGGAGTAAATCAAAGAGAGTTACGTTCTCCATCAATGCATCTCCTAAGATGAGCCCCAAAGGAGCAAGAATCACAGGGCACTGGCTAATGAAAGCTATTTTTTATGGTTAGCCTCGCGAGATCAAAATTTTTGTTCGCTCACAATCACGCCAAAATGAGGATGAAAGCGAAATGTGTAAGACCAAATGGAGGGATATCCAACAAGTAACATGAAGACTGACGAACTTCTGCTCAAACAGCTGAAAAAAGAGGAAGGATTAAAGAAGAGTAGGACTGACATGATTGCGTCAGAAACCGCCGCAGAAAGCGTTTGCGTTGCGGCGTCAACCTTGGAGCGCGGCAGGTATCACCCGGACGCTGGAAAACTGGGACGCGGCGAAGAAAAAGTTTTAGGAGAGTGTAACTTTCTTGAGACGTATTTGTTTCACTTATTGAGGTAGGTTTAAACTGTGCCTGAGGTGGCTTTACAGAAAATTGCAAGGATGACCTAACTCTCCCAAAAGTATTTCTGTCAGAAGCGGAAAACCCAAAATTCTGAGAAGGCGCACAGAGCTCATAAAATCTTTCGTATGCGACATCTTGGAAATTTGTGA
>MU868349.1:312711-357888 GCA_036418205.1 Ostertagia ostertagi
CCTACTCTGCTGGTCACCAACGCAAAGCGCACATCGAGCGTCTCCCCTTGGCCATTGCTGTTCTGACAGCTCTTTTTGCCAACCTCTCTTAGGGTAGGCTTTCATTTAGAACAACATTGAACTCTGTTCAGAGAATCGTTCCGGCAAATTTGGGAGACGGGATTGAGCCACTTCGACCTGGTATCCTTCCCTTGTCAGTCCAGCGCGCAGCCGCGCAGTGATACGCTTCACTGTGCCTCAACTCTATTCCTCGCTCTCTTGTTGCGTGATGCAGACATTTGGTTTTACGCCACTGCAGTATAAAAGGGTAAAGGATAAAGCATTCGTCGTTTATCAATCCCTTTTGGGGTTGCGGCATTCCTTTTTGGGGTGCGGCATTTCCATTCTTCTTTCATTTGTACATTTATAGTGGCGTTCGAATGCGATGTGGCCTAGACAATGACTTGCGGGGGCCAGCCGATGTACAAGTCAGTGTTTTTTGTCCTCCCAGTCAAGTCTGGTACCAATTAACCGATCTCGAAGGGATGGAAGGCTTGGTTGGCCTGGGCGACTCACGTCCCAGGATTTGATCCCTGGACCGCTTGCGTGGTAAGCGTGCCACTTGCCACTACACCTTTTCCGCCCACGGTATACAATATATTAATCCAGGTTGGCATGGAATATAACACCTTTACCTATGAAAAACAAAATTTTTGAATGGGTTTCTAGTAAGAAAGTTGAAAAAACAGCACCGATTTTAGAACGTTAACGACAGCATGACGCGCATGTGCGTCAGATCTTCACACAGGTCAGGCTAGGGTGAATAACAATCAGAAAATCCTTGACCATGGCTCTGTACTGCGCGAGAGTAGCGCCGAGAGTGAATGTACATGCGGAGAGCCAGACGGATCGCTCATGGCGAGTGTGAATGGCGGCGCGGGAGAGCGTAACTGATCGGGCGAAAATTTTCGACAAGCGGGTGAGGAATCCTCGACCGGTATTTGCCCTGATACTCGTTTTATTCAATTTATTTGGCATTCTTCATATACCAAATTTTCTGTTACATTATCTTATCTGGAAAATAATGTACCAATAATTAGTAGTGTAATAATTGAAGGGTAGTGACGATTCTGAAAAAGAAAAACGAAAGCATACAGAGTTACACGCACAACGGCCTGTCGTCGTTGTGTTGAGTATAACATACCGCCCAGTGTCTAGATTAGATTTGGCGAAAGTAGGCTAAGTACAGCTGTGGGAGCTTTTAGCATAATTGATCGTTGTTTTTATTATTTTTATTCCAGATAGATGGGGAATTTCGGCAATGGTCTACAATGCAACAAGGCGTGGTGCTCGGATCTTTCTTCTATGGTTATATACTTACACAGGTGCTGACTCAAATTTTCATTTATTTCTTCATTTATTGAACATTGGGTCGTCATCAACAGGGTAAGCTTTAAAATGGGTAAAAGAAAAAGAAAAATTATAAGAAATATATATTCAACCATGCGGTAAACAGAGAAGTGCAGGACGGCCAGGTTGTGAAGTATGCTAGTATGCATCAGGGAATTCACAGGCCATGAAAGGAATACTGATAATTGAATTTGAAAGACAATATTGGTAAATAATTCAAATTTCTGAGCTGTCGTGATTTTTTGCTGATGTCTACTTTATCCTAAATTATCCCGTGGTATACATATATTCTATGCATTTGTAGATACCAGGTGGAATGTTGGCGCATCATTACGGTGGAAAGAACCTGTTTTTAATTGGAATTTTCGGTGAGTTTACTTGTATTTTTTTGGAAAAATGAGGTATTGAATTGATGTTATACAGAAGTCTGTTATGTACTACTAATCAATGAATTTTAAAGTTGCTACTGGAAGGTTAATGGTATAGTATGGCCTGCTTCGATTAATAGTCAATGCTTTTCAGAATCTTTTTAAGGTACTGCCGTTTTCACACTGCTCACGCCACCATTTGCAAAAATGGGATACGGGATCGTGGTTGTTGCCCGATTCGCTGAGGGTTTGTTCGAGGTGAGCGTGGCTTCTTGTTCATGTAATATTATATTGTAATTAATAAAAAAAATCTGGGTAAGCAAAAATGAATGAGTTACAGTTCTCATCTTTACTATATTTTGATATAAGGTTGCTTCTGGGTGTGTTTAAAGTTTTTAATTTGTATTCTATTGAAAATGATTGGTTGAATAGTTTATTTTTGAAACAAACTCACTATTTCTGATTTCTGACAGTTTAAGAAAATTTATTTCTCTATGAAATTGAAAAGTTTTAAGGGCGTAACGTATCCAGCAATGCATGTGATGTGGAGTCATTGGGCACCGATTCTGGAAAAGACGAAGCTGGCGACGTTTGCCTTCTCTGGTTCCTATTTCGGCACCGTAGTATCGATGCCATTGTCTGCAGTGATTGGTCAAACCCTTGGATGGCCATTCATATTCTATTTTTTCGGTTAGTTGCTTTCAGCTGTTGATTAGAGTTTACGGAAGACAACTTTTGCAATCAATAGACAAAAACTCTAATGCGTCTTGTACTTGGCGTAACTTACTAGATGTGTTTTGCTTCTTCATACCTCTATTGTGTCGTAAGCTAAGTTTCGGTTTGATTTTGGAAGATGTCGGTATGTAGCATTCTGTCACGAATGCTGGTTTTGAAGTTGGTTGGATTCAGCTGAAGACTTAAAGGCAGAGGTCATGATGGCTAGATGGCGTTGAGGTTTGAGTGACCTCACTGAATCTGAACGGTATTGGTGGGAGGGCATTAAGAGAGGGTTCCAAGCACACCCTCTAGCATGCTGAGCGGCCTCGTACACCAACAACGCCCAATGACATCATCAAAACCGCACCATTACCCAGCCATCGAGATCCTTACTGCCTCGATTTTCGTATTTGCTGATAACTGCGTCCCAATTTGAAATTGTCTTTAACATGGATTTATCACATACCATCAACAAATTCGATTGAGTCACAAATGGAACTGAAACATACCCTCTCACCTCATTCAATAAACAATTTCCGTAATTACGAGTGAGTCAAAATTCTAAATCAAAAGGACATTTCTGGGGAAATCATTCCATGTTCTGCACCCTAACAAAATCCCATTACTGTGCCGCTACATTAACCCGCTTGCACGATACTCATTTTCCTGTAAATTGCGAGCTTTCTATTACAGAATGCGGCCCTAATAGCCCTTGTAATGACCCCTCGCTTGAGGGGTTTGGAATCAGTCTATTTCAGTTCTTAATAAATAGGCGGTTTAGAAGTAGTCCTTTTCAGTTTTTAATACACTGGCGATATTTTGTATCCCGTAGTTATTACAATTGTTTCTTTTCAGGACTTCTCGGTCTTCTATGGTGCTTAGTTTGGGCAAGAAGAGTTAGTGATTTTCCAGCTACTGATCCTCACATTACTACAGAAGAGCTCACTCTCCTACAACGAGACGCAATCAGTCACACTCACTATGTGAGTTGTGTTCGTTCACGTTCCGCTATTTGAGCAGTAGCCGCGATAATCGTGCAGCTCGAGATTTGCTTCCAGCTTAAGACTTATTCCACCTTTCAAAATCAGAAATTATCTGTTCCCAGTTGGGCCGTTATTGCGAGGAACATTGTGTGGGAATTGGTTCCGTACAAACATACTCAAACAAGGGACCAAATGGTTATGTAGTTGATAAAATTAACCAGTGTCACTCGTTAGGAATATTTGGAGGGAGTTCCGTGATCTTACTAGATGTGTTTTACTTCTTCATACCTCTATTGTGTCATAAGCTAAGTTTCGTTCTGATTTTGGAAGATGTCGGCATGTAGCAGCTTCGTGTTTAAGGACGAAGTGGTGTAGTGACAAGTGGCGCGCTTACCACGCGAGCGGTCCGGGGATCAAATCCTGGGTTGTGAGTCGCCCGGGCCAACCAAGCCTTCCATCCCTCCGGGGTCGGTTAATTGGTATCAGACCTGTCTGGGAGGATAAAAACACTGACTTGAACATCGGCTGGCCCCCCGCAAGTCATTGTATAGGCCTTTATCGCATTCAAATGCTAATGCGAATGTGCAGATGGAAGTAGAATGTGTGCCGCATCCCAAAAAGGGATTGATCAATGACAAATACTTTATCCTTTTATCCTTTATCCGTGATCTACAAGCAAGGTGTTGCTAATGAGCTTTCTATTTCTTGCTATTTATGACAGTTACTTAGGCGGCTGGAACTTAGTCGGGAACAGGGTCAGTCCTATCGTTGTTACTCTTTCAAAATTTTTTACGACCCCCTTCCCCAAGGTGGACTTGATACGACCCCCTTTTCGACCCTCCATCACCATATTCCTCTCTATACATAGTATTGAATTCTGGTGCAACTCAACCCACCAAACTCCGCCCGCTTTTTCCTCCAAAAAATGCCTCGAGCGAGAGAGGTATATACCCACCATGAGACAGCAAAAATTTACCAAAATTCCCTAAATTTCAACCAATTTACCCCACCTCTACCTATAATCCCACTTGCTCAGTTTTCAGGGAGGGGGTATATACGCCCTATAAACTAGTAGCGACCACCCCCTCCCCCAGTTGTTACTGGTAACAACGTAGAGTTGACCCTGGTCGGGAATCGTAGCCACACTTTGCTTCCTACAAATTCATCCAGCCAGACGTTGAGCAGAATGACAGCAGTCCTGACTCGGTACCTACTACGCTGTCTAGCATTAAATCCTGACCACTAGTATGACTAGAAATGTAAGCAATGTTATCGTCTAGTTCAAAGAAGACTTTTAGCGTGCAGAACTAAGGTATCCGTTTTCCGAATTCAACGAATTTTTTGCTATTTTGTCGATCGGTTTCAAATGTTCGATGGACGTACTTTCGGGACGAATGAGCAATTTTCATGAACATTCGTAACTATCTCTTATGACGACAATGTTCATGGTCCCATCATAAGCTCAGTAGAGCTATTTACCTTTCCACTTGTTATCAAATGGGCCACTAATTTAATTTTACTTGGAAATAATCACGCCAACAGCCGAAATACACTTTTTCTAGATGCTCTATGGAACTTTGTGAGAAACTTCCAGTAGCGCTCCGGAAAAAAAAGTAGTATTTTCTCACGAGAATGAACTATTTGAAGGTATTTGGTCGAATACGCAAGTAGCGCAGCTGTATCCCCGATCTATGAGATGCGCTGGTTGCGGTGGCGCTACTGCAGCCGGCGCCTTCAAGATGTTACACTAACATCAACGAGGCGCAACTGCTCGTCGTCCTTTCCTCCCTCGCTTACGTTGAGGAAACCTGTGTGAATGTGTATGAACACGAAATGCCTTCGTGTGAATGGCTTACTATCACATGGCATCAACATCATAGGAATGTGGTCACGAACTTAAACACAGTGGATAGGAAGATCTGAAAACACATGTCAAAATAGCTATTTTTAAAGATTTCGGGATACTTTTCGTCCATTAAAGGTTTACAGGCAAATATCAGGCGTCCCTTAATTTTGTTGTTTCACACAAAAAATCGCACTCCAAAAATGAAACGGGTTTCTTCGACCCATGAAGAATCCTCTAGATCCCTTGAAAATTTCGTAGGGTGAACTAGATTTTCCTATTCTTACTAATGGTCAGTCTCAAAACTTTCCTGGGATTCTGAGTTTAAGCCTAATACCGACTATCTTCTACACTTGAGTCTCTGGTTCAGAGAAACTCCTGAAAAAGGCACTTATTGTTGGATTGTCTGTAAATGTGCCATGATCTTAAGAACCCCTCCCGATTTTCTCCCACAACACCACCCTGGTTTTCCTGGGATCCAACTGAGATAGGTAGAGAGTGTGCAGTGTAAAATGGTGACGTTTACTTTAACCGGTCGAGGTCCAGTCATATTTCCAGCCCCGCCAGGAGCAAAAAAAACCTTAATATTCTATCTGTTGTGAGTTCGTTGGTACCGAACTCCGTAAGATCGATAAAAACATTCGAAAATATGAGCTGTACCGCATTTCGTTATGTGTAGACCATATAGCATTCAAATGAGACTAGGTATTAATTAAATCTCAGTAGAGCACATGGCACATCCTCAAAAAGCATTAATTTACGCCAAATGCTGTATCCTTTGTACCCGTTAACCAAGGTATGAGGACACTCACTGTAGAACTCCTGTGTTTCTGGAGTCTAAAGGCACCTTTCAAAACGAATCAACAAAAAATATCTAAATCCAAATTTGAAAACCTCTTGACATTTTAAAAGAGTGCTCAGTTGCGTAATCAGAAAGCTACATATGTGGAACGACATCTTCGCAGTTGCGTCCCCCATCCGTATCGTAAAAAGAATTCCGATCCTATCCATCATTCTCTGTATTTGTGAAGCCAAGAGTTTCCTGTGCGAAAAGTTCGCAGTACAGCTTCCATTGCACAACAGGCGTTTGGTCTGTTCAAGCACAGGAATTTGCGATTTTTGACGTCATAAGTGTCGGGTGACTCTTGAAAACCAAGGATTTTCATGCCTTGGTCTAGTCCCTTTCGAATGTTTATGATTAATTCTATAGGCATGGCTACAAATTAGGTTTACTGCTTCAATTTTGCCTTCACTTCACTTAATAGAATGAAAGGGGCATGTAAAGTGATGGGGGACTTCTTGGATGAAATGAGTGCCAGTTACTGCTAACAGTTAGGATTAGTATGATCCACATTGATGAAAGCTTGAGCCTGATCTCAACTAAGTGGGAACGAAAAAAAATGACTATCCTCAGTAGTGTGGGTAGCCATAAGTAACATGAGCTAACGAACGGTCAAGGCAACATGTCCAAGTTTCTGGACCTCCTAATGCTCCAGATCAGCGAAGAGAAAAGAGGATAGGCAGCCTTATTGGCAATGTTCTTATTAGAAAATATTGAATGAAAATTCTTTGCGTCGATCGATATTTCCAATCCACTTCCAAATTGTTGCAGATTGTACCATGGGCAGAAATGCTGAAGAGCATGCCAGTTTGGGCAGTGATGATTGCGCATTTCTGTCAAAATTGGGGCTTCTACACGATGCTCACACATTTGCCGAGAGTGCTCAAAGAGCTGGCGAACTATGAATTGGAAAAGGTTCGTTTTTTTTCTGCTTTCTTCCAAAACTCTCCACAGTGTGCCCTGAACTCGGCAGAACTTCTCTCACTCCTCGGACAAAATTTGATTTTTAATTGGATGTAGTTTTACTTTTTTTTGCTGCTGAACTCTACTGTGTATGCAAAAGCTAAAAATATTTGATTGTTGGCTAGTAAATTATTTTTGACCCTTTGTGGAAGAAAACAGAATGTTAGTAGTGGTTTCGGGAGTGGCCCCTTCTTAAAAATGGTCCGTTGAATGCTGAACCTAATGCTTTTGAGGTTGAGACGGGGCTTTCAAATGTGTTCAAAGGTGCAGCTCCTAAACGTGTCACTGATAGGAGTAGGTATCGACTGCATACTGAATCCCCTGCATGAATTGCTGCCGTCGCCGCCGACACAGAAATCGCAAAAGCTCGCTCCACAATGAGGACAGAGCCGAGGCGGCTCTTGTTATTTGCAAGCCTCTTCTGCTGCCTCATTCTCTCACCTCGAACCACATCCCTCATTCATTCAGCACTCTCTTGAGCGCTCTGTACACGGACGGAGAGAGGGATAGCGTTGGTGGCTTGCAGGCGCTCATTGAAGCCTGTCGACATTGGCGACAGTTTCCTAGAGATACTAGAGATAAGCGCACACGGGCACCTGTCGAACTCTTCACAGAACACCCCCACTGAATCAACAGAAACGCTTGAAGATCCATTATGATGAGTTTTGGGCCTAAATTATTCAAAAACTCAAAAATAAGATCTCCAGAAAATCAAGAAACTGATAACCATTGTTGCTTTCTGTTATACCGAATTAAGAAGGTGGAGGTGGTGTGGTGAAAAGGCTAAGTCCCACACGCACGGTCTGGTGGTCAAATCTCGGATTGAATATAACCCAAACCAGCTGAGCTTTCCATCTCATCTCGGCCAATTTGTAACTGACTTGTGTGGAAGAGTAGAAATACTGACTTGTGTACGGTTGGCTCTCGCAAGTTATTGTATGGACAAGATCGCACTAAAATGCCACATAAATCCTAAATATAAGTAAGATGCGTGGCACATCCCAAAATGGGAATGTTTGCTGAAAGCTTTATCCTTTTAAGCTTTTATGCTTGAAACATTGTTTATGCAGCCAAATGTGTAGACGTAACTCTCCACGCTCTTGCCTTCCCAGGATGGATTGCTGCTCAAGCTAAAAGGTTCCATCCCTCCAGCCTCACTTACTCCAATCCACACATCATCCTACGTGTTTTTGAGAAACAGTAGCCCTCAGAAAGAATTGCAATTTGTCCTACGAGAAAGACTGTGGTGTGAAAGTGGCAAAACGCGCTGCTTTTTGACACAAGTTTTTGATACCGGATCGAATCTTGCCTAAGTCAATCAAACTATTCGTTTCTACGCGATCGACTAATATTATATCACTGGTTCTTCCAGGAGTATAAAAGTTCCATTTGCTACATCTGGTGACTCTTTAATTCATTTTCCGACCCGATGCATCCAAAGTCTTTAAAAGTTTAAAGAAGTCGAAAGCGTGGCACAATGCTGAAAGAAGGTCGATCAATGATAAGTGTTTTTTTATTTTTTCGAAGATCAATGATTGAACAATGACAATTACCTTACAAGAATGCTGGGTTGTGAACAAAACTTTCACCCCAGGCGGGACTAGAACCCGCAACTCTCGCTTTCCGGGCAAGTGCGCTACCAGTTACGCTACCAGGGCACCATTTCATTCCAAATCAGCTCTTCAATACTTACCATAGCTTGTCAGCACTCACACGTATAATGTGTTGAGCCGATTAGCCAATATCAGCAATGACCGCGAGGCTGAACGCTTTAGCAATAATTTTTGACATTCGCAAGGCGAACTGCGGCCAAAAACAGCAGTACAAACAAAAACAATTACCCTAATTTTCCTTCGAAATTGCTGATGTTAAGTTAATTTTTGGTAACTGCGTCTCACTTTTCAAATGTGACGATATTCCAGTGGAGTTCGAGAAGTTAGAGTGTTCAGAGTTCGTGTTTTTTCTGCGAGTTATCACGCTGACTGAAGCACCTGCTGGGAGCACACTTCACACTATGATGCACATTGACAACATATGAAATTCAAATTTCTCTCAATTCTGTAATGCCTCTATTGAAACCATTTGTTGATAATTGTAGAAACACAATGATAATTGCCTATGTATTTTTTGTGAAACATTCCATTTAAGGCTGGTTTCGTATCCGGACTACCGTATTTGATGATGGGATGCACGTTGGTATGGGGAGGACAACTGGCAGATTACCTCCGAAAGGAGCGCAACATTGACACTTTAACAGTCCGACGGCGCTTCTGCGTTGCAGGTCAGATGTCTGTTTTGTTCCGACAACTATGCAGTACGTGACAGCAAAGAACTCTCTAAGGATGCTCGATTCTGTAGCTGTGAAAATTACCTCATAGGCAAGGGTGTGGTTTGCTAGGCAGAAAGTGACTTTTCCAGCGCAAAACATTTTTCGCTGCGGAAACCTCGAGTCCCTTACTATTTGATGGTGGCCCCGGGTTCCCGCAGCGGAAAATTTTCGCGCTGCGAAAAGCGGTGAAGTAGCTTTCTGTCCTTCTGAATCACACCCAAGAGGAAACCCTCGGCTCACATTTCCTTGCATCTTCCTGAAAAAGAATAAGGGGCCTTTCAACTTTGTGGAACTTTGTTGTAGGCTCTGAATTTTCAACTAATCAAGCTGTGAGAATAAACAACTTTGACACTGACACTCAACTTTGACAAATTGACATTTATTTATTTATTGATTTCTCACTCAAAGAGCATCATCGGCCCAATTTCCGAAAAATCACAAACAGGATACGCAAACACAGAACAATAAGCATAAATTGTCACAACCACACCTAAACCAATAGTTCAAAAACATTGTGAAAATTGTCAAAATTTAGAAACAGAAGAGGTAATAACAGAGCAGTCTGCGTTGAATTTTTGTGAGACCCTTACAGGAGTAAGACATTATCAACTGATTATAAGTGAAAGGTTGGAAAGTGAAAAGTAATAAGTGACTGCTGATATGCTGGGGCGTTACTTTTATTCCTTAATTGCTTGTTAGGTTGGTTGCTCAACAACTTCGCCAGGAGTGTGATCTGAGGTTTTCTTCTAGGTTTTCTCAGAAAATGGATGGACGCTCTTACTTCAGCCTTTCAGTTCGAGGAGCTATGTGAATTGACCAATATTCAACCTTTCACAAATAAAACTAGAACGGTTGAGAGGACTCCTTCACAGAGCGTAAACCTAGTTTTTCTAGGTTTCGCTGGTCAGGCTATATTTCTCGCACTGGCGTCTGTGACGTCATCGCCACCCTTTCTTGTCGCATACCTCTCAATATCAATTGGAATGGGAGGTATTTGTTGGGCGGGATTTTCCGTGAATCATTTGGATCTAGCCCCGCAGGTGACAGCTTTTTGAGTGATGCATTAAATTTGACATCGATCAATATGTATACTTCGCAGTTTGCCGGTCATCTGATGGGAATTTCGAACACTTTGGCTACATTGCCAGGAATGCTCTGTCCACTGATCGTGGGATATATTGTTACAACTGGAGTACGTCTGTCTTTTAGCTCTTTTTTTGGGACCACTTGAAAATACTCTATCGATTTGCAGAGCGCCACAGAATGGAACATCATCTTCTACTCTACAGCAGCTATCTATGCTTTTGGAGCGGCATTCTTCTGGAAATTCGCTTCCGGCGATCTACAGCCATGGGCCGGCGAGCAAGTGCCATTCATCGGCGAATTACACTGAATCTCATGATCTCTTTTATTATAATACATCTGTGTCAGTGACAAATTCGAATATGAAACATATCTTGCGCAAGCGTTTGAACAAGACAAAAAGGAACGGTTGTACGTACGAAGGTAAAAGAGGATGATTGAGTGGTGAGGGGAGAACTAGCCGTGGGAGGTGGGCGCGCTGCAGCCGTATCGCGCGCTGGGCGGGGCGGACGGCGGTCGCGATCGGACGAGTTGTCCCAGAAAGGGAAGGTACCGCGGCCGCCGCACCGCTCTGGCCATACACGACTATCCAAAGCACTGAAAGGCGGGCAGGAAATTATGGATTAGATGCGCGGAATGAAACGATACAGCGCGATGCGACCGCGAGTGCGCCCTACTGCGTGAGTTGGCGCAGTGAAGCTGGGTGTTGCCGCACTGCTCCCACTCACGTCGCTCCCACAGCGATTGGAACTGATGATGAGCGACAGTGGTTCAGACTGAGGCGAGTTCGTCTTGAGCACCGGTGGTGATGAGGTGGGCGAATGCCTTGTAGTCGACTTCACCGTTCTCAATCGGTGGCTTACCCTGAACAATGGGTTATTTGGAAATGTTCTCAACAACAAGAATCTGAAACAATATGGATTGTTGGCAAATGGCGAATAGAAGTGACTAGTGCTCGCCTTGTACATAGCTTTGATTTCTTCTTCATCGAGCGGTTCGCCTCGCTTGTTTTGAAGAATCTTTAACAACTCCTCCTCGCTCAACTTTCCAGTCTCCTTCTTGTCAAACATGGCAAAGGCACCGACGATCGTCGCCTCGGGATCAGTTCCTAAAGCCACTCAATCTTACGAGTGCAGCTTTCTAAAGTCAACAGTGGCAAAGGAGAAGCTCTCGCCTGTCAATCGCTCTCCGAACAACGTCAGAAAGACAGTAAAGTTGATCGGTCCAGGCGCCTCTTTGATCATGTCCTCGATCTGCTTGTCAGAGGCGATTTGTCCCATAGTCGCGTAGAGATCCTTGAGGTCATTCTGAACTCCACTTATTTATCATGCTAAGCTTCTTCGCATGAGCTCAAAAAGTCAAATTGTGGTCCAGTCACAATGCGGACCTTGTCGATTATACCGTCCTTGTTCTGATCCATGATACCGAAGGCCTCCTTGAATTCATTGATGGTCTTCTGATCGAATTGAGCGGCCTCAGATCCGGATCTCTTCTTGCTGGACTTCTTCTTGGCGGCCTTCGACTGTAAAGCAACACCTTGAAGCTTCATTCTAAAGTCACTACAGCATGCTCAATACTAACTATTAGTCCCATGTTAAAACTATTTGACTACCAGTCGACGAAGAAAATGTGTTCGAAATAAAATTCCGAAAAACTTCAAGCATTAAGCAGTAATGGGACAGTTAGCAAGTAGTTTTCGGTACGCAGTACTGCATCACATATCGATTGACATGGTTTCGAGTTAATAGAACTCACCATTCTGTGTGACTGTCAGTAAGTGAGAGTGAGAGGCTGGCGGCGGCTCGAAGGATCCCAGTTACACCACGGGGAGGGCTCCGAGGCTATTTTAGCTGTGATTCTCAACAACTTTACAACATAGACTCCGCCCTCCCGTGACGGACGCCTACGGTCGACCCACCTCGCGCGACATCGTATCCCCTGATTCGACCAGCCACTGCCATTCGGAATACACTGCTCACCGCACTCGGCCGCTGAGCTCTTCCAACATATCACTCGATCAGTCCAAATCGCTACTGCAGTAACTGTCATCAAAGCTGGCTTTTTTTTCACATTTTGTTGACTCTGTGTTGTAATAGCGACCTTTGCCTGCCCTTCCAGCTGAACTTCCCGGATTCCCTCGGGCATTTTTTGGTCTCAAGAGCACCTACGTGCGCTGTATCTTATGACCTTTTGTCATGCTGCTTCTTTCTTTTTTACTGGGGATTGAGGATTACAATTCAAAAAAGTTCAATAGACTCTAATCAGTTCCACTGACGAGAAGCAGGAGCAACAAAGACCAAATGGATCAAAAGGCGCTTTGGGGGATCAGCGAGGGAACTGAATTCAGTTATCCAGAAGCTTTCAAACACTAAGAACTGGGAGCAAATCCATAAACTTATTGTTATTGTAAAGCTCGTAATGAAGAGGATCTGTTTACTTGGGTGATGTGTGGGCTCTATGTTGTTGTATTGAAACAGTGATGGAATCCACTTCTCTCTGCTTTGTTCAGTTTAGAACTAACGCATTGATGGGTTCGATCTCTGACCAAATTCAGCATGATCTCCTTAAACCTCAAGGTGCCTTCCTCAAGATGCCATCTACCCCTGCGCTTTTCTAGACGACTGGTTTCATACATTGCTAGCGCCTTCACTCTGCCTCATTCTTATCAAATTTCAGAAGGTAAGGGAGGTATTCTCCTCTGTCCTTCCTTCCTTTTTGACTCCTGAATCTTTGTTGTACGCAGAGCCATGGCGATCGTAAGAATCAGTAGTACCTCTAGGACCCATCGGGACCATGCCTGTTTCAGAATTTGTCTTTCAACACATCGATAAGTACTCGAGAACCCGCGAACTAAGGCTATCTGCTACGAAATAATTTTTGAAAAAGTTTGTGGCGTAAAGATTAAATGGAACCAGTTATATCTAGCAGCTGGTCCATCACTTTATTTCGCGCCTAAGTCACCGGCCCAGGGATAAAGGCTGAGCCCTGAAGGGATTACATGATTCCTCTTAAGACTCTGTATTCCCCTATTAAACAGCAAAGTATTCCCCTAACCTAATAAGAGCCCTGGTTGGGCCTGGGAAAGCTCTTCACAATACTTCTCCACGGAGTTTCTCTGACAGCTGAACTCTTACCATGAACTACTCTAAACCTACTGAACCATAGGTCACTAGCAGATAGGGTAAGGTTACTTTCGCTAATGAATGTGAAGATACCTTTTCTCAAACGGTTCAACCTTAAAAAGGTCCATTGTACCTGAACCAATTAACTGGTTGCGCTCGCTCTGTTGTTTGCAGTCATTTCACTATAGTTATCACAAGAAGTAGCCTGGTACCACTAGTGCAAACAGCACCTTAACTGGAAAGTTAAAACTCGTTAGTGATTCGTTTCTTAGAACCGTTGTCAGCTACTCCCCGTTAACCTAAACGCCTCTGAAAAGCTGAAATGGAGAAAAGTTTCAAGCAGTTCCGCTTTCAACGGGAATTCTGATGGAGCTCAAAGTTACCTTTAAGTTTCTTCTTAGCCGAACTAACGGCTAATCATGCTATTTGTTTGCTAGAGCAAAGACGAGCCAAAGCGGCGTTTGTAGTTGTCATTTCTCAAGGAAGTTTTTCCGGTACATGTACTCAGTGAGAAATATCACAATGTGTGGCCCTTTTTTTAGGTGTATAAAAACTGGAGACCAAGCCGAGTTCGTTCAGCTGATTAGTCTGCACACGTTCTTCAACTCAAATCCCTCCTGCTTCCGTTACTGCCGTCATTTCCACCCGCCACGATTCGTATGTTTGCGGATTCCGGTTATCTCAGCGGGGGCAAAAATTGGAGGGTGTTACAGCGTACGCTCGCTCGCTCGCTCGGCCACCCTCATCGTAGAGCTCAAGCTCTTTAGCCCTCGTTCAGTTCGGCTGCACACATTCAGATCAACGACATTGATTTCCTCACTAATCTCTTTACTTCATGGCTGGAGGCGTTCTCAAGTTCAGCCTGCCGTTCGTCATTCGTGAGCATTCACTGGTCTCATACACGTTCATCCAGCTTATGTCTCACATTAGCCACGTATCGCTCCATCTCTAAACATTCCTTTCAGTACGAATTACTTCTTTTCAGGTATCTCACTTGGTAGCAAACCACACTATCCATAATGGTGAGTACTTCCCAACCACTTCTCTGACCGTACTTTGTAGTTTACTCATATGAGACATGTTTCAGTCGAAGGCCGCCAAGAAGAAGTCCAGCAAGAAGAGATCCGGATCTGAGGCCGCTCAATTCGATCAGAAGACCATCAATGAATTCAAGGAGGCCTTCGGTATCATGGATCAGAACAAGGACGGTATTATCGACAAGGTGAGCGTTTTAACGAAACATGACTGTTACCCTCCCAAATTTTGAGCGAAACTATGCGCTAAATAAATCAAAGAATTTAGAGTGACCTAAAGGATCTCTACGCCGTTATGGGACAAATCGCCTCTGAAAAGCAGATTGAAGACATGATCAAGGAGGCCCCCGGACCGATCAACTTCACTGTCTTCCTCACTTTGTTTGGAGAGCGGCTAACAGGTACACTTCTGCTATTTTCCACGTCTATTATTAATCTGAATGAGTGGTTGAACCTGAAAGAGTGATTCATTTTAGGAACTGACCCTGAGGCAACGATCGTCGGGGCCTTTAACATGTTCGACAAGAAGGACTGTGGGAAGATAAAGGAGGAGGAATTGTTAAAAATCCTTCAAAACAAGCGAGGAGAGCCACTAGATGATGATGAAATCAAGGCCATGTACAAGGTGACTTTCATAGAATCCTTCTATCTTTTTGACTCAGTTCATTAGTTTCCAATTTTTTAGTTATAAAATCAAATTTTAACATCATATCGTTCAGGGTAAGCCACCAATCGAGAACGGTGAAGTCGACTACAAGGCATTCGCACATCTCATCACTACCGGAGCTCAAGACGAACTCACTGCCGCATAAACGTTCCTTCAATCATTTTTTTCTTTGTCGATCGATAAAAAAATGCTGAAATCACTGAAAGCCTCTTTCCTAACAATCAAACATCGATCGCGATAGCAGACGATTCGCATTACAATCAACTCGCCATGTTGCATAATAAAGTTGATTCCGTTTCTGAAGTGCTAAATGTGTATAGTGAGAGGTGTTTGAAAAATAAAAATCGATACAGATCTATTGTACATGAAATGTTTAGGACTTGTATTATCACACTTCTACATTGCTCCTAGCACTAGCAGACATTAATTAAGCAGTACAGAAAGAAATGAACCAAAACTGAGTTTGCAGTGATGGTGCTTTCTTAAGTCCTGTCAGGAGTTCAACTGAAGACTGAAGCCTAATTCAGCTGCTGATCGTCCTAGAAACCGTCTATGGAGCAGGCAAAGTCGTCCATATTCGACCTTCGAGTTTAGTAGAGATATGCTTCGAGCCTAAGATTGAACTTTTATCAGGCTTACATTTGGCTTCTTCGCCTTCGATAGAGCCTGAAATGAACTAGAGCAATAACTCATTTCTTCAGTAACACAGGTTAGTTTTGCCCAAGCGTTCAGCCGTCTTTAGCTTAGAGTTTTATATATGACCTTAAAACTCTTCAGTTCAAGTTTTAGGGCTGCCATCAGATGTTCAAGTTGATGAAGATGAATGTGTTTTAAATGGAAACCTAATGAGTTGGTCGGTCGATTTTCTGCGTGGACATCACCCTTAAGCTCAAATAGGTGGTGACACAATTCACCCAGTCACTAGCAATGTTTGCTTACGGTTGAGCGGATAAACTATTCAAGTGCGTCTAGATTTGTACTTTCTGAGACGCAATCGATGCGAAAGAAGATCTCAAAAGCACGTAACGTTGCTGGCTGCTGCAAGCTTTTTTGCTTTCCAACTGAAAAATTCTCATTAGGAACCTTGCAATGGCGCCTAGAGGCAGAGATCCCGAAAATTTGATGTTCATCAAGTGTGAAAGTAGAGAGCCGAAGTAGTGCGACCATGAGGAAGAAACCAGAAATATTGGTCAACGACCTGCCAAATGGAACACTCATTTTGTTGGCCGATTTTGGACGATTTTAGGAATACTTGCATGGTTGTTGCAGCTTGGGTCAGGATACTAGGGTAGATCCCCTTTACCGTATTCCGTCTTCCTATGGGGAACATGAAAATAAACTCGAACAAGGCAGTTCGAGCCGGTTAATTCCGTTTGGATTTGGCCAGTGTTGATCAGCCGATCTCATTTTCTAATTCAAATTGAAGCCATCCTTTATAATGGACCGATCGAGCCTTTCGATACCTAGTACCGTAGAATAACAACGCAATGACTCGGCAAGATAAGATAACCTGAGTGCGCCTGGTCAATAGGTCACGATATCACCACAACCAACGTATTTCCGTGAAGTCATTCCGATTTCCGGCTCCTAATTCGTCGGAAGAATTCTCCATTAGGGCTCCCTCGTGTAGTTTAACGAATTTTCTCGTAATCTGGTGTTCAGGCTCAATTTCTTTGTACACTCCTCTCGATGTGGTCGATCTACAGCTGCTGCGCGGGTGTGTATGGTCGAACAACTGTTGAAGCGTAACCCAATGTGCACCTAGGAGATAGTGTAAAATAAGAGAGACAAAAAGGCAACAGACAACCTGTAAGAGAGAATGAATAGGGAAGACAAGAAAAGAATGAATGAATTAAAAAAATTTGAGAATAAAAATGCATTCTTCTCGAGCATTCATTGAGAAACTCACTTATAGATAGGTACTGATGGTTTATTCCTCGACATCTCAAAAACTAATAATTTTTATAATTAAAAAATCTAGGAAATGCTTGGAATCTTTTGGATATGCTCATGCTAAAAAAAAACTTGGTGATCCCCTTATTGTCAAACCAGAATGAGCCAAGGTTAGCAAAATTCTCCTGATCACGAAA
This sequence comes from Ostertagia ostertagi, assembly GCA_036418205.1. Taxonomy (NCBI): domain Eukaryota; kingdom Metazoa; phylum Nematoda; class Chromadorea; order Rhabditida; family Trichostrongylidae; genus Ostertagia; species Ostertagia ostertagi. Next base: position 330,141 of record MU868349.1, read on the forward strand.
ATTTGGTTCCAACCCTGAAACACCGAAGACCCTGGGATCGCAACGTTTGGCTCGTTTGGGTAATGAGGGTAATTTAGAAATGGGCTAGATTACTCAGCAAATTCTGTTTGAGCCTTTCCATGTCTTTCAATGACATAAGCCCCCATGTACTTAGTATGAGCACTCAGGTCGTCTTTTCTCTATGAAGAATGGGTATGGAGCATTTTAGAAACAAGCGCTCGACTTAGTGATGATGATTTAACAATAAGACCTCAGTTCAGCAGGTCAAGCCATATCATCAGGGAAATTTCCTAATGCGATCAATTCACTGACAGCCCTTCTCAAGCCGACTCGTTCAACTCGGTCCCCCTCTTAAAGGGGAGTATGATTCCCCCTCTTAGCGCTGATTCCGCTACAGAAGTCCTGTCTTCTGCGGCACCATGCAATAAATCATCAGGCATCTAGCCCAAAACAACATGGTAGTGTAGCCGAAGTAGCGAGCGCTACATGATCTATCCCTTGATAGTAGGTCGCATTTGCGCATGCATATCCACACACTTCGTCACTTGCCGCAACCTAACAAGGTTAATTATCTATTTCTTTCCTTATCCATCGTTTTTAATTGAATTTGACTCCTCAAATCACAACTTATCCGATACCTTTACACAAACTCTCAACAGTTGCGAAGTCTGCCATCTTTCTTCCATAATTCTCGTTTTCAATGTTTCAATAAAATCAATTTTTTGATAGAGAGGCTGGTGCTATACAAGTAGGGGGGGGGGGCACGCCGCATTTCTTGAGCAGACATTTATGTAAATGGATCTGCTGCCCCCTACAATACTGTCACGAGAATCGGGGTGTTCGTGAGCCAGGAGGAGTGTAGCCAATCTAGGGGGGTGCAAGGGGAGGGGTTGAGCACTTAGTCACTTGACATGCGTGGAAACTAGGCGTGCCCCCCCCCCCCTTAGTATAGAGCCGAGAGGCTTTGGATTCACCATGAATGGCAGCACTCATATTGCACAAGTTCGCGAAGATTTCTGAAAGCGATCGGCTTTTTTGTAACGTGGCTGATTATTATTGATTCTTTTTTCTCATTTTTGACTGTAGTACTATATTTGAGATTGAAATTTCTTGAAACAATGCCCTTTCAATCCTAGAGCGAAGTTAGTAAGCATTACTAGCGCAGACGGAGTGTATTCAAAATGATCCTTTTCAGCTGTGACTGCGTCAAAGCTGAAAAGGATCATTTTGAAAACAGAATAAATTATTTTGTTTCTATTAAATAATAGTCATAGTTAAAATGGATTACGAACGTTCATTTTAAAATGAAAATCAAAACCTGCACTGGTAATTTTACTCCAGCCTGTATACTTGGACCTAATCGTGAGATTGTAGACCATCTTGACTGAAAGTCACACTAGATCATGTTGCTGTGCGCTGCCTTACTCCCTAAGCGTTTTGGACTTTAAGGCGGTAGAATTATGAAAAAGGGTACAGCATACGGCATTTCCCAGCCGCTGCGCTGCGCTTTTACTGAAATAAAGAAAGATATTGGCATTTGCTTTCTATTTGGCCCATCCAATTGTTGCGGGGGTCAGCCGATGTATTTTATATTTGAACGTTTTTGTTCTCCCATACAGTTCTGGCACCAATCAAGCAGAAGCTGAAACTTGTAGGCGTAATCAGTTCGTTCCGTCTTCACCTCCAGGCTGTGCCGTACAAGTCTGCCCCATTTGCCACTCCTGTTTTTCAGGACATACGGCCCCAATTGTAGTTGCTTCACAACCAGATTGCACTTCTAGCTCCATCGCTCCATCGCTTGCTTGATCGAGGACATCAAACAATGCCAGCTTCATGTTCCGCTAGATTTCAGTATGGCCACATCATCTGGATCCGTCGGCAGTGGAGAGGGTCTAATGAAGTGCTGTGAGGGGGTCGCACGTTAAGGGAACAGCTCCGAACCGTTTATTTTTGTGGATGGTGGCCATAAGGACTTCCAGGAATTTTTTGATATTTTTTCTTTAATGTATGAACCTGTCCTCCTCGGTGCCGTTCTTTCTCACTTTCTTGAAGAAGTGGCCGAGAGGGTCAGGTATGCTTCGTGGAATCACTGAGAGTCACATCCTTTGCTTTTTTGGAAGGTGGGGGAGGGGCAAGGGGAGGGGCAGAAAAACCGTCCATTCGCAATATTCGAACAAGAAGGACGCACTTATGTGCTAAAAGGGAGTCGCACTTGGAGCTGAGCAAGGCTACCCATGATTGAAAAGTGTTAATGAGGGTTGAATTTTTGGGAGTTGAAAAGGTGACGAGGGGAGGTGGAGCAGGAGAGGGAGTCGTTTTCGACGGGTCTTTCGGCGATGTTGAGGGATGACGATGCTTTGGCTGCGATGATATCTTCAAGGACTCGGAAGAATTCCAAGAAAGTTAAGATTTTGTGTTAATTTTTATCACAACATTGTCTCCATTCAATGATCTTTGGGGAAAGAAGGTTGGGGTAGAGAGTAGGGCCGTATTTGGAGAATTTCCCCGGCACAATGCTCAACCCTTTTCAGAGATCCTACCATGACAAGAATCGCTCTCACAGCATCAGCAGAAAACGGGCACATAGAAGTCATCCAAGTGAATCCAACCTGTTCTAGAACAGCTGAAACAAACCTCCACAATCAATCCTTACCCACTAGGTCTAGAAGAGATCTCAGGTCGGCCATTTCAGCATCAACTTGATGCAACGATCTCTTATCCCGTTTTATCCCCACTATGACACTTCAAGGCAAGGGTGCAATTGCGACGGTGAGGAAGGCATGGGACCACGCGGAGTAGTGAAAGGTTTTTCACTTATGGCATGGCTTAATGACATGGGTTACTACGCCATCTTGAGGCTAATTTGCTATTGGAACCGCATTCTAGAAACCTCTCCTCTATGATCAGCCCACTTCCTTCTCACATCAGTGTAGCAACTCTAAGTAATTACTCCAGTGTTGCCCAACCCTTTCCATGACAGCGTAAGTTCACATCCTACTTTGACTCAGTGAATCTATCAATCAAGGTCAAGTCAACCTTGTTGTGCATGCATATCATCGAGGGGAGCAACAGTTTGGAAAGATACTGTACTTTTCTCTTCCGGCAGATACCATGCCCTTTATGGAAATAAACGGCGAAGGTGATTCGGAAAGGAAGAAGCACACCCTGAGTCGGGAGCACTGGCCAGCTTTTGACAGCCTTGTGATGTGAGATCGCGAGATACGTCAGCGGCTTGAGGCTAATTTCCTATTGAAAATCGGCAACGCGCTCTCGAATCGAAAATGTGTCATTTCGCCTGCCCAACGCTTCCTGAGTCGTCTTGGGGCAAATAGACCTGTGACTTAGATAAAGGGGCTTTAGCTGGCTTTGAGGCATCGCAAAACTAGATATGAGAGACTGTGTGTTACAACTACCGGCTTCTCCTTCTCCTCTCCCTGAAAGTGGGAAGGAAAGCAAGCGAAATCTTTACGAACGCTGGAACTAAGGTCACTCTTTAACAGGTTACAGACCTTGCAATTTCCCTAGTGGTATCCCTCCTACTAGTCGGGCCAATCCCGGGGTTTGCCTTTAAGCAAAAATTCGCACATGTAACGTGAACTTTCAGCCATAGTTACATTTTCACTTCACGCCTTTAGTTCTTAGAAAAGCACGACTTCGAAGAATGTTGGATTCCCTGAAATATAGGATGGTAAAAAGTATTGAGACGTTTGCCATTCTTCCTTTAACTTGTTTTTGTTTGTTAACTGCTGTTTTTGGTCGCAGTTCGCCTTGCGAATGTTTCACAATTATGCTGGATTGTGAACAAAACTCTCGCCCCAGGCGGGACTAGAACCCGCACCTCGCGCTTTCCGGGCAAGTGATCTACCAGTTACGCTACCAACAAAAAGCCTGCTCAACACGTTACACGTGTGAGTGCTGACAAGCTATGGCACGTATACCATGAGAAGCTGAGTTGGGATGAAGTGGTGCCCCAGTAGCGTAACTGGTAGCGCACTCGCCCGGAAAGCGAGAGGGGCGGGTTCTAGCCCCGCCTGGGGTGGAAGTTTTGTTCACAGCCCAGAATTCTTGTGAAACATTTTTTCTTTAGTCTTTTACTCAACATATAGTTTTCTCAACATTATAAACACCATTTATCACTACTACAGCATCTCACCTAATGAGGTCAACTATTCCCTCCTCCTGGAGCTGGGGAGATAGGGAGTCAATGAAAGAAGACCGAGATCGGCTTTTATCCGCCTATTCCACGATAACACCAAGCCCAGTATGGCTAAAGAGATGTGAGAAAAAGTGGAGCTGGGGTCAAACACGGTTTCCTAGCCATTCTATTCCACTGACATTGCTCATTCTGACTATCGGTACCCGACAGGAGGCCCGTCGCGCGGCAAGAAGGCAGAGTCAGCGGACGAGTCGCAGCGCATTATGGGTGATGTAGGGCGTACAATGGCACATTCTGTTTAACTAGACGCGACTACTTACAGTACGTGCCGCGACTGTCCGCTGGCTCTGTCTTATGCCGCGCGACGGGCCTCCTGGCGTGTACCCCTGACTATCACTTATTTTACTCCTTTGAGGCCTTTGGAGCTACAAAAATATTCACCGAAGTTGAGGCAGAAAGAGCGGTCAGTGGTTTCTTTTCTCCCCCCTCGGCTCTGAGGAAAGGAGATCGCTGACCCGCCCATTAGGTGGGACACTGTAGTGAGTAGCAATGGTGATCATACTGCTGAGAAAACTCCATTGTACACCGAATAAAAAAATGAAAGAAGAATATCGAACGGCTCAAGACTTTCTCATGAACGTATTACTCCTGGCCGAGGCTGTCACTTGTCAGAAGTGGAGCAAACTGTCGTTTTAGCCTCTTGATGTACACATAGCCCTAGGCAATTTTCTAACCGCCCATAGATCCCGACTGCTGTTTAAAGGCGGAGTTTACGGTGAAAAGACAGCACAAGAAATCAAACTAGTGGTCAATGATGCAGGGATGAAGAAAGAATAAAAAACGGTCTAGAATCTGAGAAATGGGCCCCTTCCTTCCTGGTGACTTGCACAGTAGACTAGTCTCATCGTTGGTGCCTCATCAACCTTAAAGGAAGCGATTACGATAAGGAATTTTTGCATCGGGGAGAACCTGCGCCACACGGAGCAATTACTTGGCTGCCAAGGAAGCAATGTGTGGTGCTTCCACGGCGAAAGGTGCTGTGGTTGCTGAGCAGGACTTCCGCAGCGCTCCGCCCCCAGCAGCGTTACGCCCACAAGTTGACTTGTTGATTTGGACGAATTGTGTGACCAGTAGCGGCGCAAATGGAGTATCTCGATCGAAGCGTACTTTGGCATAGTTTCATCAAATTCGTTGCGGCGAAATCGTTCATACGTCCTCTTTCTTAGCTGCTAGCTGTTTGCGAGTTGAAACCAATGGCCAAAAAAGAGGGTCCCGTTTTGTGTTTTCTTGACGGATTTTTCTGCTTTTTTTCGCTGCTGGGGAACCATTGAACACCACTACGTCATACTAAACCCTTCTTGGATTTATCGTAACCGCTACCTTTAATGCTCTCCCTAGTAGAGCGGCCAGAAAGAGACGGCTGCGTGCAATGGTGGCGAGCGGCGCGAGCGGCGCGTGTACGGCCCCGCTAGGCTGCTCGGGACAGGGTCAATCGTGCGGTGCGCAGATTCGAAAAATTTCGCGACTCACCTCTTTGAGGAGATCTCAATACGGCCCTCACCCCTCTCCCACCACCACTAACAGTCGTAGAAAGATTCCTCCACAATACGACCTCACCCCCTTACCCATCCTCGAGCTCTTACCATCATCATGGCTATTCTATAGTATTTGATTCCGAGACCACTCGACACACCCCAAGTCCGCATGTAAAAAAACGGAAAATCTTCTAATTTTTGCTACTCTCCTTCTTTAATGGAGTTTTACCCGAAATCGTCACAAAACTGCTCAAGAAAAAAATAACACTCTCCGCTCCTATTAACACTACCCCTTCAAGTTCGATCCACTATTTCCAAACTTTCGGTCTCCACCAACCTAAAATACAACCCTTAAAGTCCAAAATTCGACCCGTCGATGATAACTGCACAACTTAATTGGTGGGTGGCCGGCTCGGGGCATACTATTCACTGCGAAACGAGCATTGAACCCACACCCTTGGGGGGGGGGGGCGTGCCTCTCGACTGAGTGTATCCTCCTCTCTTCAATAGCCGACCTTTTCTGGAATCCTTCAAAGAAAATGAACAGGGCAGCTTGAAGGGGTTCGATGACTTCATGGAATCATAACATAGAAAAAAAGAGTAGACAACGCAACGCTTTATGTTTATGCTCCTTCCTGATCGAATCTCCGACCTATCCATACCGAGACACAGAGCCTATCTTCCGTCTGAAATTTGTCGGTCTTACGAAACTCGACTGCGAGGATAAGGCACTAATGTGTGCAACGGCCGGCACCGCAACTTTATGCATAGGCCGGACCGCACCCAAATGCTATCCCGATTCTATGAATGTAGAACGCATGGCGTATTCCAAAAAGGGTCGAACGATGCAGTCCAGATCAGCCAAGACTCTCTTACCTCCAGGGTCTGAGTTGGCCACAAATTCGCCCAAGGGGGGCAAATCACTAACGTGAGCACTGGCTGATTATTGTAGGGCTGAATGGCACTCAAATGTCACAGCGCCTGGATGGGATGAGAATGCGTGGCGCATCCCAAGGAAGCAGTGAGAGCCGTATGATTTATTTGTCAAGTCATCACTCCTTTTACAATTATATTATTATTCTTATTATTCTGAAGAAGGGCTTAGGCCTAAAACGTTACCAGTAAAGTTTTGGTAAAGAAGAGCTTTCGAATTGCTGTTGTTCTGAATTGACATGTGAGGCTCAGGGAACCAACAATATTGCTATATATTATTAATATTACTATTGGTAATGATGTCTGTTATTAGTCTTGCTATAACCGTTATAATATTTTTAGCCAATAGGGATGTCGCTTCGCTAATATTCATAATGCTCGTCACATCCATGAAGACTTTTCTTCAGCGTATTGTCCCTTTTTTGGTGCACTTCTCGAAGTCGTGAACGCGTCATGTGAAAAGTAGGAACAAATTTGACACTGGTTTTTGAACTACTCATACCCCATGAAAACCAAATTTTCAAAATTACTAGGTGAAAGTTCATTGTTTGCTATGAAGGCTCATCGATTATATTTCTAAATATAAAGCGCTGCTCTAATAATAACTCCACAAATATGCTCATAAATTGCTGTGTATTTTACTACGACACGCCAAGCAACAAGCGTCGTCGGCTTTCAATTTTCAAATCATGGCGTTGGAAAAAAACAAGCTCAAAGCTGCAATATTTTTGTGGATGATTACTTGGCGTAAGTGCAAAGCTTTTCTCTCTTTAGAACTTTCGAGTTTTTGTCGTAGATTGTTTTCTTTTTTCAATTCTATGTGGTTTTCATTTGTTTTACGGTCTCTTTGAAATGCCTCATCAGTGATTGTGAAATACTGCATAGTGTTTTTCGAATCTCGATTTCTTTATTTCAGTGTTGATAATAGATTGCCGTAGCTATTTTTAATTTCCAAATTATGTCTTATTAAGACCTTGACACCGTCTTCACTCAAATCTACGAGTTTCGATTGGTAGCATCCTGTTTTATTTCCTCGACCTCATGGATGTGTTATAAGTACTGATTTTATTAGTAGCTAATTTCACAAAACATACTGCTTGAAAGCGTTTTCTTTACTTTGAGTATTTATGGCTCACTATTGTTTGAGATTGAGTTTTTTTTACTGTCGAATATCGGTATAATTTGCAATTTGCTCAGCTGGTACGCTCCCTTGATAGTTATATTTATCAATTCCTTTATTTTTCTTCTTTGTAGAACATTTTTTAGACGGGGTTTCATCAAATTTTGGTGGCAGATCACACTAACAAATTATTTGACTGCTGCTGTGAAGTGCTTCAACCAGCGGCTAGATGTCTTAGCCTAGCAGTAAATCAAATAAGCTCGTTGAGCTTTTGATGAATGCAGTGGAATTGGTGTGATGTAGCGGCATTTTCGCACAAAATATTGCTGGGAGGTTATTCACAGATCCCTTTGCCAAAGTTTTCGGTTACTTAAGCAGTAAAGACAGGTTATATGTCATCTTCTTTGTATGACCGAGCAAATGAGGTTGGGTCGACATTTTTCGAACTGCGCTCTGACGCGTTTGTACGTTTGCTTCCGTGTACTAATTTAGGATTTCATCGTAAGGGGGTTGACGGACTATTTGCACCCGATCCTTGAAACCGCCTCAGATCCATCTTTCGTCTGTGCTCTCTCGCCTTATCAGCGACTCATAGCCATTGTGATCACACACATTCAAACTTTTGCCACACTTTAGTCGGCTCACCCACCTCGAAGTCCCTTCCCCTACAAGGCTTAGTCCTAGAGCTCTCACTTCCCTTCCTGGGATTTGGGGGGGGGGGCATGTTGTACTACCGCGGTGCGGTTGCAAAATTAGGATTGGGGCAGGTTTGCCCAGCGATGCCTCTCCCATATTGGAATGCCCCCTGCAAAGCTCCCACACAAAGTCTCTCAAAGTCAAGCATTCACGTGCAAAGACAACCATATTCCCATATAAATAGTAACACTGAGTAGTTTAATCTTGGTATAATTTCGAGTAGGAATTGATGCAAGTACGATTTTTCCATGAAGTCGATGCTTGACGAAAAGTATCATCTGAAGAAAGTGTCGAGCTCAGCTCCCTGATGTTACGTTTTATATGCAAGATTGACGCTGGTATTTTACCAGTAGCTTCAGCAACAAAGCAATTGCATCTAGATGACTAATCTTTGGCTAATCCGAAACCTGAGATTGTAATCGGATATTACAGGTAAATGTTTTACTAATCGCGTTTATAGTTTCACCCGATTCAGCGTCTACGCTTTTTCTAGGTTACAAGAAATGCACTCTGAGAACCACAAATTTTAGAGCGGTTTTAAAGAAATATTCGAAATTCGACGTCTCTCCACTTGAAGTCCATCACATCTGCTTTACATCATTTTACACCTTATTACAGGTCATCGAAACCGGGGGGAGGGGGACGAGGGGCTAACAGCTGAAACCGTAAACGTGTCCAAGTTACTAGAACCCTAGAAATTTTTGGGTTTCGCTACCTCCCGAAAATGAACCTTACAGCGCGAGCGTTCCTACCAATAGGTCAAAAACGACCACTCGTCAAAGCATCCTCAGAGGATGCTTGACCCTGATCAGTATTTTTGTGTATTGTCTTTCCGAAATGAAGTCATTCTGTCGGATTTGAAAGGATAGCACTGAGGTTCTATTTTGAGGCGTTTCTCAGTTATCGCGATAGCATCTGCTCTCAACCCATCGATCTTCATGTCGTTCCGGCGGCTTGGTATATTTCGGTTTACAGACTACTTGAACTATCTTCCATGGTCCTGCCACGAATGGCGGAGGGCATAGACAGTTGGAGCACGGCGCCTGCCGCGGCTTAAAATTCCAGGGAACGAGGTGAGAGCCCTAGGACTAGGCCTTGTAGGAGGGAGGGACTTCGAGGTGGGCGAGCCAACTTTTGTGTGGTGAAAGTTTGAATGTGTGTGGTCACAAAGGTCATGAGCCGCTGATAAGGTGAGAGAGCGCAGACGAGAGATGGATCTGAGGCGGCTTAAAGGACCGGGTTCAAGCAGTCCGTCAACCCTGAACGGCGTTTCAACGTGACATGGTTGTACTATGGGGGGGTGGGGTATTTCTTCATCACATTAGTACTCTCTATTGCCCATCTGCTGGCACGTGCTCATTGCAGCGACTGTAACTGTTTTTCTGGCGTGGCGATGACATTTTCGATGTTCAATGTTCTTCACAGTGTAATAGGCGCAAGCTTAATAGTGATGAGGCTGAAGACAGTGCATTCAAATCTGATCACGATTTGGATACACCTTAACGGCCCAATCTTCTTTGCATTATATTTGGAAAACTGGGCTTAAAGGTGGTTGTGTTTTTATACTGCCTACCAAATATGATTTCCTTTTTTGCCCACATAATTTGAACATTCGTAACAGTTTTTAGTGAGTCATGAAGTTTTCTGACGAAGTCCCGTAAATGCGGTTTACTTTGTCCAAGGTTTTAAGAATAACGTAGTTGATAGCATTTTTTGGATAAGCCACGTGTTATCCCCTATTCAGATTTGTGGCAGCATTCGAGTGGGATTCGGGTTTTTAAACGACATTTGTGGCCGGCTAATGTTCGGTATGTCTCTTATCCTACTAGTTGAATTCATTATCAGTTAAGCGGCCGCCAAGGTATGGAAGGTTGGCTTGAGAAGGGATAGTTTGAATATTCTGTACTTGTAAACTGAAAATTAATATTTTCCACACCTACGTATTTCTCTCTCTGTCGTATGAGGTCTCGCTAATGTTTCGATTGTAACTATTTACCTCTAGTTTCAGCACATCGAAACCTCTTTTACGAGTAACGGTTGGGGAAGGTTATTTAGGCACGTGAGGTCATGAAGGGTGTGGCTGAAGTTAATCCTCTGTGTCCAACTTTTGATTCATTATAATTTAGAAGTAAAACGCTACTCGCTGTGTAAGGGGCAGGAAGTTTTGTGCGATAGTTCGCAAGCATCATGGTGATTCTAACGTTCCACAAGGAATTATTCAGGGTTTTGAAATTCCACGGTTTTTATTTTATTTTGATTTTGTAGAGGTTGGATGGCATTTTATTTTGAAGCAATGAAACGACTTTGGAATGGAAAATAGATTCGCCATGCTCAGATTGCCGAAGAGCCGTAGGGGGACTCAGCATACTTTTTTTTGCAACGTTGTTTTTCGCCATTTATGAGGAACGGTCTGCCCATTCGGGAGCTCTCTTCCGTAGGCTTCTGCGAAAATCTTATTCTCCGGGTTCGCCATCGTTGCAGTGCATCGAAATGTCCCCCCCCCCCTCCCCTACTCTTTTTGAACAGCTGAAAGTGTAATGGCAGCCTTCACTACATACCAAAATCATCTGTGTTAGTTCTTTTGTAGCCATTTTCTTCATGAGGGAGCCATGACATTCTCTTCGAGAATATTGAGGTCCTGGGAATGTTTCACTAGTCATTTTCTTCTTGAGGGAGCCATGAACTATCTCTTCGAGAATATTGAGGTCCTGGAGTGTTTCACTAGTCATTTTCTTCTTGAGGGAGCCATGAACTATCTCTTCGAGAATATTGAGGTCCTGGGAGTGTTTCACTAGTGATTTGATTCTAAAAAAATAGTGAAATTGATTCCGACGGCGCTGAAGTCGTTGGGGTGTGGGGGGCCATTCAAGTAAGTGAGCCACTTGCAGTACCTGAAATTGGGCTTTGGAGAGGGGAATGGTCTTTGGAAACGGATGTGAGCAATTTTTATTCTCCGTAGCATTTCTCATCTGTGGGCTTAGACCTAGTGTTACCTAACAGTGGCTTCTAAATGCTCTGTTTTGAATTGTTTTGACTGTCTTCCTAAGGCCACAAGCGCCGTTTCCTCGACATTTGAATTACCTTTTCTGAGTGATCATTTCTTATTCACTTATATCAACTAGGAAAATGCTTTGCCCTTAAGCGCTCTAAATTAGCGAGTTTTCTCCGCCCGCTTTCGATGTACAAAACCCGTTGTAGGAATACTCATGAGTAATATCATTGCGAACGGTCGCAAATAGTTGTATGATGATTAATTACGTTTCTTGCGAGCGGCCAACGGGTGTGACGTACTCAGACTGTCCAGCTATTGTTGTCCTGATACGTGTCAATCATTTCGGCTGACTTTCCTGTTTGGTTCTATACGGTGTTTGGTTTTGTTCTGAATTTCACATGTTGTCTGCGTGCCGCAGCAAGCGAACAATAACACGCCAATGAACACTTGAACATCAGGCTTTCTTTTTCTGCCGTGCAGACGGCGTATTTCTCTCGGTATTCGTAATTCTCTGCAATGACCTTAATGTGCGCTCTAATCTCATGTGTTTAACCTGCTCCTCATGACGCACCTTAAAGACAATTTTCATTTAGTTCATGGACACCGACGATATCGACAACATGTTGATTCGTCAACTATCATGTTTAGGAACCAGCGATAAGGAGGTGAGGAATTTTCGTTTTTCTTTTTTTTCGTATAAATCAGCTCATTGCGGACCGACTGGCATACCATGAGCATTTGCACAAAGAGTAATCGTCTTGATGATTTATTTGGCATTTTTCCATGTTCTAAAACTTTGACTTTGTCTTTTCGAACTCGATAAGTACAAAAAATCTTGATGACAGATTATGATTTCGCTGTTTAATTGATCCTGGGTGCTATCTTAGTTGGGGGGGGGGGACCCCGCGGCGGCGCGGCGCTCTGTCCGTCTCCTCTTACAAGGCTTAGTCCCCGATGGCGGGTACTTTAAAACTGTCACGTGATGGCGAAATAGTAACTGTCTCTGGGAGTAAGCCTTTGGAGAAGCAGACAAACAGAGCGCCTCACGGCCGCCTGGTCCCTCCCCCAAACCTTAGCACCTGATGCCGTTGATAAATTATGAAATGTGATTTGATTCGCAATGCGGTTATTCGCAATGGATTAGGTAGTATTGTTGAATTACATTAAGCAGATACAACTTTTTTTATTTTGCTTATATCTAGGTGCTGGTGAAGCAATTCCAAAGCATTTTGGGAGATGTAAGCCTGTCTCCGGAATTGTGTGCTTTCTTTTTGGATATGACAAACTGGTAAGATTTCAAAACTTTTTTTTTAGCACCGTTGTTTCTTTCAAAGCCAGTTTAATTTAACTACCATACCCGTTATTGTATTAAGATTTTTATTGCATTTCTTGATCCCTAATTTGTAACAAGTCTACCCTATGTAGCATTTTTGTTAGAATGCGTCCATCATGCGGCCTGATTGCTAGCTCTCTCTTGTGCAAGTGTAACTAATCTAGTCAATTAAACCGATATTTGATTTGAGTGCTGCTGTATGACACCTCCACTTTCATTGTGCACCTTGCGTGCTGTCAAATTTAATTTTTTGGACTCATGATCACTTCATAAGAAAGACTGACAGGGAGAGGTGAGGGGGGGGGTGCAAAAAACGGCATTTTGCCGTCGCACTTCAGCCATTTTTTCGTCTCAAGAATTGCCACCGGTGATGGAAGTCTTACAGCAAATATTCCTAAAATGTCCTTCTGTGAGTAGACGCAAGCCCTCCTTCATTGCCTTCAAAATCTCCAGAATATGACGTCGTCTGCCATCTTCGTCGAGCTCAGGGTGACCTACCGAAATTGCTCCAGCCTGAAGTTTGTACATTGTTCCTTGTATCGCATCACTGTTGGATTTTCTAGAGGCATGAGCTCTAATTGAAAAAAAAACCTCGGAACACGCTTCCCAGAAAACTTCGCGATGGCACGCGATTCGTCGTGGATCCCTTTAAGCTCGACCAGTGCACCATGTTTCCCGGCAATTTTCCTGACACAGTCCACGTAGGAGACCACTATGAAGTTTTCTTTAAAATAGAATGTGCTCTCCAATTCTCAGTTGGAGGTGGTTCGAATCTAGCAACATGTGAATAATCCATTGGAAAATATCTTCTCTTCATTCTCTTATCCCCGCCCCTGTACACTTGGTGACATTCATAAGCATATTCTGTAGCTGTGTCCTCCAACTTTTTTTTTATTTTTTATTTTGTTGCTTTCAGGAATCTCCAAGATGCTGTAGGTGCTTACTATGATCATGGACATACAAACAACGTCGGTGAAATTGGTTTTGACTTACCTTTACTGAATATGCAACTCGTAAGGGACGTAACGATTGGTGAGGTGCGTTGAATAGAAATCACAGGGTTTGAGGCGCTTCTCCGAAGCGGTTTCTTGCATGCTGTAGGGGCTCTTCTGTGAACTGCAAACCTACGGTTCATTTTGATCAGGTGACCGGTCCCTGAAGACCAAAAAAGTATCGAAGAAATTGCATGGTATGGGTGGATTTTATCGGATTTCGATAAAAATCTCGCTCAACGGGCTCCTGTGGTCCTTACAGTAGATATGACACCTGTTGTCAGCGCTGGCGCTATCTTAAAATGGTGCATTTTTAGCCTTCACGGGGCGCTCAACGAAATGTGTGCCCAGCTGTTGTAGTTCGTAAATTTTGTTGTTTGCATTTTCAACTGAGCTCTGGCCACCTTTATGTTGAAGGCCGATTTATGGAAATTAGCATGCTTTGGTGTCATTTTTTGCGTTTTGGCCATGTTCAAAAGCGGAATTGTCGTAAAATGTTGATCAGAACTGCAGGATCAAATTGATAAGCTACTACATTTCATTTTGTGGTCGCCAACAATTTGTGTGGAAAGTTTGCCCTATTAATTATGCATGTTATTTTTTTGAGTATGGGCCGGATTATCTTCTTGATCTTTTGTTCCTGAATGATATTACCTCAATGGGTTTATAGGGCGAATCCGTACCTCCTAAAACTCGTTTCGTAAAATCATGGCGTGTTAAGAACAATGGCGGGGTCCATTGGCCGCAGGGAACAGCTTTGTGCTTTGTTGAAGGTGAGCGTTTTCCCAGATTAAGAAATCATCTTACATGAGTGAACTGGCTCCTTAGCCAAGTGAACATTACAGGAACACCACTATCGTCTGAAATGAGAGTGCCGGTTGCCAGCCTTGGTCCTGGAGGTGAAGCCGAATTAACAGTGGAAATGATTAGTCCTTCGATGCCAGGGATTTATCAGAGTCGTTGGCAGCTCAACACACCACAGAGCGTTCCATTTGGAGGTAACCTTTTCCCTTGATTTTCAATATTACTGTTTTGGTCCTTTTCAGTACTGTTTCAATGCAAATTGAGCCTTTTACGTTTCTTGAAACTACCTAAGTTATCATTTAAAGAGATCACTGTCAGTATATCTTATATCTTGTCGTTTAGACGTATGAAAATAAATAAATAAGTATTGTAGTAGTCATGAATTTGGATTATTTTACCATTTTTTGGTTGGCTTCTCATCCGCGCTCAACACTTTTTTCAATCGCTTTTGAGTAGAGGCTGTCAACTGTAATGCTCGTCTTCCATAAACTTCTGATACTTCATTCATTTCATGTACTTGCTTCGCTGTCTCTATTTTCATAACTCTTAGCGTAATACTCCTCTAAGACCATAGACCGACTAATCAGTACCTTCAAACCCCTTTAACTTCTGTGGCCTTTGATATTTGACCGTCGTTTTTATGAAAGCAACGAAAGGAACGCTCAAACAATGCATTTTCGACATTCACCTTTTCTAGTTTTTCACTTAAATTAACACTGGCTCCTCAGCAGGGTGAATAATGATCGAACAATTCCTCGACCATGACTCTGTACTGTGCGAGAGTAGTGCCGAGAGTGAACCTACGCGCGGAGAGTACAGACGGCTCGCGCATGGCGAGTATGAATGTCCGCGCGGGAGAACGTAACGGATCAGGCGAAAATCCTCCACATGCCGTTGAGAAATCCTCGACCGATATTCATCCTGCTCCTCAGGCCTACAAGTAGTGTGTAAAAGCCTAAGGCAAAACTTCAGCGCATGCCATTTGTCGATATCGGTTCCATACATTTGAAAGTACTAATTTCATGTCAATGGGAAATTCCCCCTCGCCGATAAAAAAATTCCATGACAATGAACGGCATGCGTTGTAATGCTGAAAGAGCTTGCAGACAAATTGGGCTTTTGGCTGAAGCGGCTGTATTGAAACAGAGGGAGAAATTCAAAAGGAGGAAATCCTTGCCTCACGAATCGTCTCTGGTAGTTGTTTTGGTAGGTTGACACAGCGCCCGCTCTGACCTTTTCGCAAGAACCAAGAAAGCACATTCACAGTTACGTCGCTTTTTCACCGGCGTAGTCATCGCACATAGCGTCTTCTGATTGCATTTCATTCAAATCTATGCGGCACAGCCCTGGGCATGCGATTTTGAAAAGTTGAAGTGCAGATGAGTCGAATTGGTCACTTCAAAACTAAAATCGTTTCATGGAAAGTATCGCTAATTTGCCGAAATCGTAAGAGAAGAACATCGCAAGATGAGAACTATTTCCATGGGAATTGAATAAACCAATTTCCTAGATAAATGCATCAAATGATCAGCAGGAAATTGATCAAAATAAGTTGAGGGGGCAATAAAAAAGACATTTTTTCTCCACATTTTAATGCAATAAGTACTCTTGTCTAAATTCAAACCGAATGTTTTCAGTTGGAAATTGAAGGGCTCATTTTATTCTACATATTGAGAAGACTTCATAATATTCTTATACGCTGACGAAGTGGAAAGAGTCTGCCACGTAGAAAAGGTGCAGAGGTCGATCTCGATGGGGTCCTCGATTATTCGTGTACTTTTACGACGTTTTTTGAGTAGCTGATTAGGTGGGGGTGTTCATAGTCAGGGCTATTGTCTCAAAAGGTATCAACAGGTGAATCTATTCAAGAAGCTAAGTAGCAGCTTCAGGCCGAGGCCATTGCTGCGAATTGGTCAAAATACCTTTTTTCATCAACCCCGTCCCCCTCCACCCCGCATTTGTCTTTCTGCACTTCTTCAACGGCACATCACACCTAAATCGTATTTTCAACCCCTCATTTCTGGGCCTTTCAATGCAGTCCTTTCTATGAACCTCTATTTTGCACCCTGTACAATTTTTCTCCTCCTTGGTATGATTACCATCTTCACCTCTTCGAAACGGAAATGATCTGCTGCTTCATGTCACCTGTTTATTATCCGTTTGTGAACTAGCAAATAACTTCTAGAAGAAAAGTTACTGTTTTTTTTTGAATTGTAAGGCGCTCCTGCTTTCGTCACCGTACCAATATTAAAATTATCCCAGGTGGAAGCCATTTGTAATGAGAGACATATACCGCCAGATGTGTTTTCGGACGCTGAACTCGAATTCGTCAAAACGAATCCAAGGCACATCTGGTTGCATAGCTCCATTACAAATGGCCCCTGCGGCCTGGGATCCTTCCATCATAAGGTTTTCCTTAAAATTAACGCGTAGAAAATGTTGTAGTCAACCTCAATGATTTTCATCTGGTCACGGCGTCAGGCTGCGCTGAGCATAACGCATAGGGAAGGTCTCCATATTTGTAGTACAGCGTGGGAGCTCCTTGTGGTAGCTGTCGTAACAGCTGTACTACTGTTTTCCATCAACGTAGCAGCTCGTCTATGTGACAAAGAGCTTGCTAAAAGGCATGAAATTGCGATTTTTAATGTTTAGAAGCGATATGGTGCATAATTGCTGTCGACAACAATGGTATCTTGGATATAACACAACAATTGGCAAGTGCTCCATTGGGCAGAATTAGCTCGCCAACTGGTCATAATCCATTTATGAGATCGTCTCCTGATGAAATGGTGAGTTCTTCAGAATTCTTATAATCATTTAGTTGAGGCTGCGTGTATTGATAGTTCCAGTAGGTTAATAGTCGAATTTGATTCGTAGAGTGGTGTCAGTGCCTTGCGAAACCACGGTGCGCATGTGTCTTTCTGCAACTCATTACTTCCACTGATAGTGTTATTTGAGCAGTGACTTCATCAACCATTGGAAGGTGGAGCGGAACAGGCTCAGCCGTCCATTGCCAAGTTCAGTGAGGTCAGAGGGGAGGGGAGGGGTGGTATTTTTAATTGCTCTGTTTTTGAGATTTGGAGAGCGGATCGTAGCTGAGATTTACAGATGAAAAACTTGAGAACCGTGTTGTAAATTGTGGTGGACAAGAGTGTAGGGATGTATCTAAGTCTTCTACACGTGAAATTAGAGCATCTGCCGTTAGAACAACTATGTATACCTTCGGCACACTGGCACTGTGAGAGAATTTTTGTGGTGTTTGGATGTGTCACCTGGTCCCAAAGTTAAATTTTGTAGATACAGTAGTGGTGGTTAGGATGGTGGTGAGGGTGATGATGGACAGGATCTTATAATGTACCTCTCTAAGGGTGCGGTTATACTTTGCGACCGTCTGTATCAAGGCGAAACGGTCAGGGATTTGTCAAGGATTTTTGATTGTTCTATCACGTTCTCCCGCGCGCTCATTCCCTCTCACCACTCGCGAGCTGTTTGTGCTCTCCGCGCGTACACACACACACTCTCAACACCTCACATACAGTACGAAGCCATTGTCGAGGTTTTCTCGACCGCTGTTGACCCTGGTGAGGATAGATGTGTGACAGAAATATGTCAGATTGCATAGTCGATATGTGTCTACTCCAGACTCGAATTTCAAATGAAGTGCAAGGTCATTGCAAAGTATGACCGCACCCTAAGGCTGGTGGTCGAAAAATTTCGAAATTGGCACAACGGGCGGTGAGAGTCGGAAGCATGGAATCGGGAAATCGGCACGGTTTACCTGCTTGGACCATGCGATTGCCTTTTATTGCCACGCAAACATGCGCTATTGAATTCGCTTGTACAGCTGCATCAGACCGCAGTTTTTAGGTGCCTTTTCCATGCGTAACCGACCGCTGGCATTGATAGCGGTCCAATATGTGCATTCTGAGCGCTCCGAGAAGGAACACCATGCTTAGATGTTGTAGAGGGTTCAAGTAAAGATTAATAAAATCTTGAACCTATTTTCTGTTTTTTCGTCGAATGCAGCCTGTTGTTTTCAGATGGCAGACGATTTTATGGGAATGGAGGTCAGTGACAGGGTGAGCAAATGAGTTATTAATTTTTTATTGCTATATATTGTCGCTTTCTAGTTTTTTGTTGTGGAGTTTTTGGAGCAACAATGATTAAAAGTTTCCATGCCCGATTTTAATGTTCTTAGTTCTCCATGCATCTTTCAAATTTCGACTGTTCGAGTCCAGTGACTATCCCTCATGGCGATGGAACTGATGGTCCTCCTTGCACTCCATGTACACCTCCTCATGATGAACGTGACTAGCTCGACAAAGTTTCTTCCAATAGCCTATCGGTTGGTTTAATATTATACCACAAGTAAACAGAAACATTATACCACAAGTATTGAATTTGTTAATGATCGCTGTTTTCTGAGCGGAAAAACTTTTAGTTATGGTGTCTTTTTTCACGGACCTTTAGTGAGAACGTTTTGCTCTGGAAAAGTGGTGAATCATATTTGTCGCATGCCACAGTTTGAAAATTCCATGGCAGTTTGTGTAAATGTGAAGCGTTCTCTCAGCATAAGTGTAGGTGGAGGAGCAGATACATTGAAGCCGGGACCGGACAGCGATCGGTGAAGCAGTGCCGCCCAAATCAGTTGACTCGCAAGGGTGCCGCGCGCCACGAGGCCGTTTCGCGCATGGTCACGATGCTTTGCCTTTAATGTAGTAAAGAATGTAAAGAGAGGATGAGTTTCCTATTTCTGGGAAAATTTGGAAGCTACTTCGCTTGTACTTCTAAAGAGTGCTAAATCTATGCAGATAATTAGAATTACCTCTCACGGTAATATTCCGAAGGAAAATTCGGAAGTAAGCGAAATGCAGCGTGTCGAGTCACACCTCTCATTTTCTTTCGTACAGGCCATAAGTGCTCTTACTGCTGATCCCAGCTATTGCGAATCCCCTTCCCCCCCCCCCCGTTGGTGGACTCTCGACGTATTAGGTTGGGAAGAAAGTCCTGCGACATATTTTCGAAGTTTTGTTTTTAATTTTATCTTTTTTGTTTACAACTCCTGACCGGTCTTGTATCTACCATGAGTGTCCTTCACTTGTCTTCAACGCACAAAATTTCTTGATGCTCCTTTGCCAAAACCCAGCGGAGTGTGGGTCAAGAAAGGAGGCGACCTCACTTCAGAGTTGGAGATGATCGTCTAATTATTTCGTCATCATGATGATGATTTAAGGTCCAGGGTAGGTGGCAGTCATTTATAGCTCGATCAGGGGAATACGCTCAGAGAGGTAAGAAATCTTACCGCAGTTCAGAATTCTTACCGGGCCCATTTCGGATCATGGTGATTCGCAATGTCATGAAAGAAATGAATATTGTCGCGGTACGAGAGCTTCTGACGAGCTGCCTCGAACAGCTTCTGGCACTTATGGAGACATTTGTACTAGACAGTGACTCGGTGAATTTACCAGTGGTCGGGGTTTTTTGATTTTTTTTTGGCTAACTATTGACTGCAGCACTTATATCCACCTCGTGAATTAAAGTGTCAAGAATGCCCTACCATTTATTAGTCATAAATGTAACTTTATTCATTTTTAAGAAAATTTTAGAAAGAGTGTCGCAGAACTTTCTTTCCAACCTAATACGTTCGGTCCTAGTCCATACTCGGACGATTTTTCGCAAGTTAGATCATACACATTTAGCTAGGGGTCTCAATTCTCACTGATCACGAAGCAGCTAGCGCTAGCGTGCTTAGCAACCTCTGTATCTATACAAGATCGCTTCCTCATTTCCATTCTAAGAAGTCGCTTATTATGTAAGCAGCGTGCCTAAGGCAGAAAAGGACAGCCAGTTGGGAGTGAGTAAAACATATTTATTGCCTTTTCTCCCAACTTATTAATGCTCATTGATTTTTCGATTTTAGATCACTGCATCGTGTGCCGAGCACTCGTTTTCTTTCAGCTTCGGCAATTTTTTTTGAATATTTTCTGTGTATACTTTATTAGGCGTCATTGATTTACTCTTGTATTCGTCTCGTTTTTCGTCTTGTTATTACTGACATGTGCACTGATGCCCCCTCGTATTTGCCACATACTTCGCGACCAATGTGAATTCTCCGCAATACCTCTAGTTTTGATTAGAATCCTCAAAGCGCTGTTTACTTCATTCTTTTGGGCGTTAGACGTTACGTACAAAGCTGTTCAATACAACGACTGTATCATTTATTTTTACTTTTGTTTTTTTTCCTGTAAATCATGAGATACTTTCGTTTTTAGCAGCTTTCAATTTCGGATTCGATATTGTAAAGCAGCGTTGAGTTTGTCTTTTTTTCTTGTTTTTTTTTTGCGTACGGTTCTAGTTTTAACTTACTCATTGATCACCACCTTGTTAATCTTTTGTAAACATTTAGCGACATTCACCTGTTTTTTTTTCTCGCAGTATTTCTCCTCTATTACTAACCGCCAGTGTTATCTATGTGATAAGGTCAACACATGAAGTATGCGTACCTAAGCAACATCAAGTGTTGTTGAAGGCGTTTAGTAACGGGTACTTGTAGTTAGGGTGATTTTTTTTCTATGATATCATAACAAAAATAAAACTCGTTCGTTTGTTATTGTTACTAGCGGGAAGTGGACAGGTTTCAGATGTCCAATTCTAACAGTATAGAATTTCTCACCGTTACGAAGCCGATTTGACTTGCGCTAAAATAATTTAATTCAAATCTATTTCTATTCTCTAGTATCTTCAGAATTGAGGTATCGAAAAAACCTGAGGTACCGTCTGTTTGTGAGAGCGTCGAGTGCACACCAAACAACACAAGTGACGGCGGCATCCAAGCAAATCCTAACTAGTGATTCATAGTGAAAGCTGATAGTTGATGAATGAAGTTATAATCAGTGGCAACTGATAGAACACAACTGCAACTAACTAATCACTTCCTTGGCAGAAAGCAGTTACATTTTGTGTAGACCGTCGTCACTTGCGTTGTATGCTCTTAACGCGACGCACCTCTGCCTTTCGGAAGTTATGCGGAACTCTGCTGTTTGCATGAGGGAGTGGTGATCATATTTGTCTAACAGTGCATTTTTCAAGCAGGAAGTCTTATTACGACGATTATTGGTCAGGGGCTAAAGAGCCTGTGGTTGGTTCCTGCCGATGCTTAACCAATCATGGGCGTTCTTCGCATTCAGTGCTTACTCAAGTACTAGGATCACTCACCTTATAAATGCATAGAAACCTTTCCAAATCATATGTTTAGAACACACAATCTAACGGGCCACGTCATGAGAAATAAGAATTAGCTGTTATTGGATGATTCCTTCATTAAGTATAAATACATAGATAGGTAACCTCCATGTCGAAGCCAGAGAAGAGCGTCGAGTGCAGATCGCACACCACATGTGACGACGGTCAGGAAGAACGTTATTTTTCCTCTATTTTTTCTTGATCGTCGTCACTTGTAGTGTGTGGTCTGCACTCGACGCTCTTCTCGGGCTCTGAAATAGAGGGTAAGCTCCCTCCTATGACAGTGCCTTTTAAGGACACTTAACAAAGCGGATTGACGTTTCTACGGTGCAAACTTCGTCGCACGGGACTCATCGTTAATGGAAGGCTTAAGCCGATGTCAGACTTTGCGAATCGCGCGATTCGCTAGCGTCCGCGGTCGCATTACGGCACCAGCCAATTGAGTGATTCACTGGCCGCGACGCGACCGCAGATGCTAGCGAATCGCGCGATTCGCAGAGTCTGACATCGGCCTTACTGCAATGTTCCTGTGATGTTGCTGCACAAGCAGATGCAAGCGTTTGTTCCCTAGCATACTGGTTTTGGAATGCGCTAACAGCAGTAGTGAACTGGGGCCATCATCAATCAAGTGTAACTTTCTCAAAGAGGATGCAGCTTGATAAAAAGTAACATCAGGACAAAACTAACGAGAAGAATCTGTGATTACGAGTTTTTGCCACTTCAAAATTCATTAATTTCTTAGAAAGGGTTCAGTTGAAAAAAGGAACGGAGCTCTGTAAACTAGAAGATTTTCTCTTATGAGGAAATAAAAAAGTGCTTCGTAATGTCACTATACAACAATAGCCACATTGAGGGCGTTTTGCTATATGAGCACCATATTGTAGAGTCGAAGTGATGTCAGCTTGATTGAGACCGCAAGTCCTTGTGTGCTGCTATTAGTGATTCAGCATACCGCTAAAACTTCTACCTCTAAAACTTCTCAAAGCTCACACGATTCATAGGTTACGCACGAATTTGAGTTCGAGAATGGTTCGTTAGGAAGCCGTTATGAAACTAGGTTAAGTCAGTTTCAGTCTAAAATCAATTCGGGGGGGGGGGGTAGGGCGGGGAGAGCCACTCCATTGTGCACTCCAATACTAAAAACTAAGATGAGATGAGATTTTCATGAAACGTATCAATTTATTTGAAATTATTTCTGACAAGGACCGGTGTAGTGTTGAAGTACTTTTGAGACGCTTTCAGATTTTGGCCTGCTGTGGCCTAAGGAAATGGTCCTGAGCTAGGGTATGGACATCCTTTCCTAGGCGCAAGGGTGTAGGAACCAAGCGTGGACGATCACATACCATAAATTGCCTAGGATGTGTGTAATAAGGGCATACATTGGTCCTTATCAAAAGTGCACTTGAAATGAGTCGTTTACCTATTATCTTGTCCATAGTGATAAACTCCAAAGGAGTGCTATCTAGTACCACGGATAAGATAACAGAAAGTTCCCCCTCCCCCGCCCGATCTGGAGTTTCACCCCTCCAGACGATGTTACCCTAAAAAGGAGCATTTTACTTCAACAGCTCACGCGGGTCGCTGGGAGCTATCAAGAAGTTAAGAGCGACAGCGCTTAGCCGGGATGAAATACCGCCAAGTGGGTTATTTTACCTTCATCTGCGAAATTTCAAGTTCTGTCGTTGAAATCATTGGACTTGGCGATAGCTAGGGAGCCTGCAGATCAGGAAGGAAGTTCAATTCAAGGCATTCACAGGGCGTAACATAAGGTGCTTTCTATAGTAAGGCAGTGGTAGTTGCAGATCAGGTCGTTTGGTGTTGGTCATGACCACAAATCACAATCGAACCGCCCATCTTCATTGACTACGATGCGCCGAAGCTTCTCATCGGGTCCCTTCTTTGACTTTTTTTCTCAACCTTCCTTTGTTTTTTTTCCCTACATCAGCCTTTTTTGATTTTTTTTATCACGGGCCTGGCATGCTGAACTGCCTTTTACTGGTGGTTTACCCGTGACTGTCATTCGTACACAACATGGCTACATTTTCGTACACCCCTCATTCCGAAGTACACGAATGGCAATCGCTTCAGAGCTGATTAATGCATTTATTGGATTCTTCGAGCGGAAATATGTTCAAATTGTTATCGTTTAATCTTGCTGCTTGTAGCCGTCGCTTGAAATTAATTCTCAGGATGAAATACGGAAGCTAATCTTGCTATGTCGAGATAGATGGATGAGAAACGAATACATGCCTACTTTTTCGTCGGTATTGATCGATCGTGTACCATAACTTTTGAGAGGTAATGCCTAGTTCTTATCGCCAATGTCAGTAGGTGATTGAATAACAGTTTAGGTATACATTGTCTGCTACTGCTACGTACACAGGAACCCGCGTATTCGTTTTATAAACCAGAAAAAATATTTCATAAGATGGCGACTGAATGAACGGTTTGTCACCTTCTCCTTCAAATGACGCGAAGAAAGGAAGCACTGTAAAGGTACTTTTCGTTGAGATAACTACCGCTTAAAGGCAAGGTTCGAGCTCAGACCTACTTAAGCCCTTATAGTGGCTAGAAGTGCGTGGGACGCAACTGCAGCAGGCGCGCCACGTTCCTGCATTGAAACGCGTCACTGAGAAACTAGACGCTAAGGACTTTGACACGCTCCACCTGTTGCGGCACGCTCCGCCCACCGCTCGATATCTTGTCTGCATCAGTGCGTTGATGTGCTGTGATCTCTCTACTCGAATTTCTCTACCGCTCTCCGCGCTCACATTATCTCTCATCTTCCTGCCGCCCTTTTGAACTTCTCCGTAGAGTAGAGCAAAAGGCTCGCATTTCCTGTGTATTTCATGAATTTTTTCCTTTTTTCTCCACTGGCGATCCAGTTCCCACATCTACTTCGCATTTGAGTAGACTTACCTCATTAATTTAATCCTAAGTCTTGCCTTTAATCGCCTTTAAAGAAAGCGATTACGTTAAAGTGGGAGCGCATTGGGGAAACATACGCATCACGAAGCAGTTATTTGGCTGCCAAGGAAGCGAGGTGTAGCGCTTTGACTACGAAAGTAGCGCTCATTGCTGAGCAGTACTTGAGAATCGCTCCGCCCCAGTAGCGCTCCTCCCCATATATAGTTGGTGATCTGGATGAGCGTTGCCACTCAACGCGTTGCGATGAACTCGTTTTTTCAGCTTTCTGAACTGTAAGCTGTTTATGAGTGAAAGCAACGGACTAAAAGGGGGTGCCGTTTTGCGTTTTCTTGACGGATTGTTTGTTTTTTTCGCCATTGGCGTACTATTGAGCATCACCACGTCTCCTCCAAACCCTTTTAGAATCTATAGTAATCGCTGCCTTGAAGGCATAACCCAAGACCAAACTGTGGTGGTTCACACGAATATGGAAACTGTTGGCGTAAACGCTTGGGTCATTTGTTCTGCTACGCCTTCATTACAGTGTGAGGCAAAAATGCATGTCGAGTGTGGAGTAGAAACTTCGAGATAATACATAGGGAAATCAAAAGTATAGCAATCTGGGTGATTGCTGTCTTTACCATAGAAGGCAGTGATCAAGGCTTGAAGCAGTTTGGTGACCTCAATGGACGCCATTGGTAGAAGGGCTTTGAGAGCTGGTCCCAACCCACTGCCCCGACTCGTGGAGCGGTCACCAACGATGTTCGAGTCGAACTGCACCCGCCCTCCAGCCATTATGGTCGCTGCCTTCAAGCAGGCGACAGAAATCGGTTGATTTATTACATGAGACGCTTATGCTCATAAAAATGCTACACGGAGTTAACTTAGTAGTAGGAAAAGCATTTTGGAGGTAGAATTGCTTTCGCATAAAAAGTTGCACATTATCGAAATGTTCAATAATAACCGCATTTCCATGTTTCTCTATAACTAGCTATGAATATCATTATAACACCTCCGTTTCTATTCTAACACTGCAGCTATTAATACACTGTCAAATTTAAATACCCATGTGCTTCCTTCAGAATTTTTGCTCTGCCCTACTAAAAACATCTATAAGATTGCTATCGGAACACCGAAAGTGTTGGAAACAGTAGGGAGGAAGATGGCTAGCCTAAACATATAGGATGCGTTAGATAGGTGAGCACTGGTTTTTAATGGCAAGCGTTGGGCTCAGCCTCACTGAGGAAGTCTGTCCCGTGGATAGAGGTGTTAGGTCCACCACTGCGAAGGTCACTACGCTCTCGCGCTTTTTAAGAGACGCTAGACGCTTAGGACCTGTATCTTCCTACGCCCATGAGGACCTGTACCCATCCACCATCCGATATCTTACCTGTGTCGCAATGTTGACTACTATGCTCCTTCAACTCGGACTTCTTTTACCTCTGTGTCGCTCACATTAACTCCTGTTTCGTGGTCTGCCCTCCTATTCGTATTTTGATGTTTTTGACAGGTTTCTCCTTTTTTCTCCTTTTGCGATCCACTCGCATTCCTTCTTCCATTTTGGAGCAGAATTATTACACGAGTTTTATCCAAATCCTTGTCCCTCAGTACAGGTTGGCTGAAAAGTATAGGACGCGGCCTTGAGCGCTTGCTAGCTTTGAGCCGTGGGGTTTTTTCGGGTTGTTCCGCAACCACTCAGAAGCTTGGGAGCTGTGTGAGAAGTTTCATAAGTTGTTTAGTCTACTATTAGTCTGACTCGCTATGAACATTTCTTCACTATCGAGAGGCTACTTAAAGACGGTCTCCTAAGTTGCGACTTCGCAGAGCGACTCTTGATTCCCTCTGTGTGTTTGAAACAACTTAGATTTTCTCAAGGCTCAAGTACACAACTTCAAGACTGCAAGAAGGGGAGGTTAAGAACTGCGTACACTCTGAGGATCAGAACAATCACCCACAAAGCGGATTACTCGGAAGGATGGAGCCAGCATGAGTTTCACCGCTTCTGATCTCACGATCTGGCGTCATTTCTTCCGGAAGATCTTAGAAAGAGGCCCCAATCTGGAGAGTTACCTACTCTATCAGAACTGGTTTTTATCAAAGTAATCCGAACAGAATCGAGCTTGAGATGCGTCGCACTTAGAGTTCGTGGTGCTATCACAAAGGCTAGACAAGGCCATTACCGAATTGCATCTCAAAGACAACACATTGTATTGCAGGTCAACAGAAAAAGAATTCAGTAGGCAGTACCGGAGACTCAACAAAGTCTGGAGTACTGTTGCGAAGAGTGCAGGCCTGCCTGGCACCACAATCAATCGCATCAAGTGTGATCTGCCATCCTGTCCAGTATTGTACGTTTTGATCAAAACCCATAAGCTCGGCCACTCCCAAATGGGTTCAGAAGATCCAACCGTCTTCAAAGTCAGACCCATTATAAGCAACATCGGAGGGCCCACTGATAAAATTTCGTGGTTCCTTAATTTAATTCTGGGTCAATTGCTTCAGTACGTCCCCGCCCACCTGACCAATGCTTCTCGATAAGTTAACCAAGATCGACCTGAGAGAAGGTTGCGTGATAGAATCATTTGACGTAACATCACTTTATACCAACGTATCAAATGATGCCGCAATGGAAGCCACGTACGAATTGCTACGTGAGCACCAGCGTACCCTCAACCTTTTCGGTTTCACCATTTCACAAATTATGGTGATCTTGGAGGATTGTCTAAAATGCTCCATCTTCAGGTGGTTGGGTGATTATTACAGACAGTTGAGAGGTCTGGCCATGGGCCAACGGCTCGCCCCTGTTCTGGCCATAGTCTTTATGTCCAGAATCGAAAAACCCGTGTTGGATTGCAGACCAGTTCTTTATTGTCGCTATATTGATGACTGTCTCATTATATGTCACACGCAAGACCAAATCAACATGTGTTTCGATCTCCTAAATGAGCAGTCGATAAATATCAAGTTTACAAGAGAAAATCCTGTAGAGAACTGGCTCCCATTTCTGAAAAATCCAACTAAGGAGAGATACCATTGAA
>MU868349.1:361159-371334 GCA_036418205.1 Ostertagia ostertagi
CAAATCCACCCAGAATTATCGTCCCCATTTCCTTTCCCCTACTAATCTTCCCCCGAATATTTTTGGTCACCTGGAAAACGAATTCATGATAAGCAACGCGGTCTCTGTCATAGGACACTCAAGTGATGGAAGAGCTTACGCTATTAATCAATCGCTTTGTGGGATACACCACAGATTTTATTTCCATTCACGTTTTCAACATTGATGGTAAAATGTTGAATGGGAGAGTAGACATGACCTTCTGAAGCTTTCTGAAGTCATGAGTCCAATGAGACTAAAATGGGAATCGTCAAGGTCAACATAAAAGGATAAAGGGATAAAGCATTTGCCGTTGATCAATCCCTTTTTGGGATGCGGCACGCATTCTACTTCCATTTGTACATTCGTAGTGGCGTTTGAATGCGATGTGGCCTATACAATGACTTGCGGGGGCCAGCCGATGTACAAGTCAGTGTTTTTATCCTCCCAGACAAGTCTGGTACCAATTAACCGACCCCGGAGGGATGGAAGGCTTGGTTGGCCCGGGCGACTCACGACCCAGGATTTGATCCCCGGACCGCTCGCGTGGTAAGCGTGCCACTTGCCACTACACCACTTCCGCCCAAGGTCAACATACCATTAATATATTCTGGTTAGGTTTGAGACTTCCCATCCGATCCAGCTCTCATTTCAAACAACTTTCCATCAACATTTGCTGATTTTAGTCTCTGCTGAGTCCAAGTCGATTTCTACAGCAGGGTATGACGCTTACTTTTTTTCGTTGACTGTTTTTATAAATTAACCTTTTTTCTAGGGCGGAAGTGGTGTAGTGGCAAGTGGCACGCTTACCACGCGAGCGGTCCGGGGATCAAATCCTGGGTCGTGAGTCGCCCGGGCCAACCAAGCCTTCCATCCCTCCGGGTCGGTTAATTGGTACCAGACTTGTCTGGGAGGATAAAAACACTGACTTGTACATCGGCTGGCCCCCGCAAGTCATTGTATAGGCCACATCGCATTCAAACGCCACTACGAATGTACAAATGGAAGTAGAATGCGTGCCGCATCCCAAAAAGGGATTGATCAACGGCAAATGCTTTATCCTTATCCTTTATGCTTTTTGACCTTCTCTTTGCTATGAAGCGCTGGACCGTAAATATTAGCGCAGTGCCTGATGTGTTCATCTTTTTGCCACTTCGTTGCCGCTTACTTTTGCCTTTTCATAAATTCATTCTATTCTGAGCGTTTAGAAAAAGGGAGTTCAATCTTTTTATATTCTTGCCAGGCAAGTGGTACTCTCGCCACAGAGCTTGTCCTTCTTTCGAGGTTGGGATTACGATGGTACCTTACAGGAGGCCCATCGCGCGGCAAGAAGGCAGAGTCAGCGGACGAGTCGCAGCGCGTGATGTGCGATGTAGGACGTACAATGGTACATTCTATTTAACTTGACGCGAAATCACTACAGTACGCGCTGCGACTCGTCCGCTGACTCTGCCTTCTTGCCGCGCGACGGGCCTCCTGTCGGGTACCCGGGATTACGACAGTCGGTACGAACTATTGCACAAAAATGCCACCTCTTTAACTCCTCGTGCTTCCCACCCCTATAATGCTACCGCCCTTTTCATTTCCATCTCTTCAAAGGTCGGAATCTTGTGATTGCCCTTTAGCATCGATGCAAACACCTTGGTGAACTCTTTCATACCAACTTCGTCATCTATCAGCTTTTCCCTCTTCTAGAGCATCTGCTGTCTTGCCTCTTCCAAGCTCTGCTGTTCTATGCAAGAAAAGGAAAAGTTGGTCTAGAGATCAGAACTCTAATATCCCCGAGTCTCCATAAAGCTGTTGTATAGGACGATCAGCTGTCAACTCATTTCCTCGTTCATATCAACTTCCTCTACCTAGTGATTAGTCGCCTGCATCGCAGTTAACTGTGATACGTCATACACATTTCGGGACCAAATAAATGAGATGGCGGCTAGTTACTACTATTATCCATGATTTATTTGGTATTATAATATTTCTGTATTATTTATTTCGTGGTTAATAACCCCTTATTTCTCTTCATAAAATCCTACATCTTCATCTTGCTTACGGTACGACTTGAAAAAGGAAAAGCTGCAGCTTAATCTCATAATCTTCCATGCGAAACACTCGACCGTGATACGCCCCACCTTGTGACAGTACATACAATGGGCGCTGGGCTCTCGGAAAGGAGATAACAGCCTCGAAGACGCTAGTCATGAACGCCTCGAAATTGTTCCTGATGGGGAAGTGAAGAAGGCTATCGAGCGAAGGTAACTCGGCTGTATCACTGATTCACTGAGGGTCATTCATTGGCGACTGCTAAAGCCAAACAGGGGCGTACATGAATTTTGCAGCAGCAAAGGAGTGCCATCCAAGCAGTCTGCATTGCGAAAGCGCGGAGCAAAAAATCAAATATTTGGGTTGGTTGCTGGGCTTCGACCGACACCTACCTGTTCCATCAAGCATAGTGGACAGACGGGCAAAAAATCCATGTCGCGCCATTTCCGCGACTTGAAAATGCGCCACAGGTGCGCTAGAAGTTCGATCTGCCCGCAATCCACACCTTCATCCGCAAGCCCAGCCTTCCGCTGCCTACTGCCAAGTGAAAGCGCGGGTGCAGTTGCGGCACTGGGGGCAATTGGAACCAGGTTCGTGAAACTCCTTCAATACGCCCATTCTCCATCTTCAGGTGTGATGCAA
Organism: Ostertagia ostertagi; assembly: GCA_036418205.1. NCBI lineage: Eukaryota > Metazoa > Nematoda > Chromadorea > Rhabditida > Trichostrongylidae > Ostertagia > Ostertagia ostertagi. The sequence goes on from MU868349.1 coordinate 363,860, forward strand.
CTACAATGGAGGAGGTTCTTATACAGAGCATAATAGAGAGCTTCGTCTGCTTTCCTTTTCATTACTAGACCACTCCCACCTCCTCCTCCATTACTGAGCGTTCTTACCCACCACCTTATATCGCGGCTTGCTTCCAAAGGCAGTGACCACGATGGCTGTTGAGTGGTGCGATTATATGGCGTCGTGAAACATTACTGGTGGACCACATAATCCCCTGAGGAGAGTGAGGGTGTGGTTGAGACCACCTCATATCGTCGTTCTACCTGTCACGTTCAGCGACTTCGTCAAAACTGTGATGATCGCTGCCTTTGAAGGAGACTTGGCCCCTTTCGTCTATCACTTATTAGGGCCGACGCAGCACTTTTCAGCCGCAAGTTCCACCATCATGACGGCGTAAAAACTGGAGCGTCCAAAGCCGACACTGCTAATTTCTGCACTTTCTAATTTTTGTTATACATTTGCCAACACATTTGCCCAACTTCTTTGTTAAATTTTCAAGTTCTTGGCCTCACAAAATATTGCTGTTAATTTCTCTTTATCGAAAAGGACTGGCGATGGGCACCGCATCATACATAGTGTTGAGCACAGAGCACGTCGAATCATGTCAGACTTGGCACCGCGCGCAAAATCGCGCAGTCGCCAGCAGAAGTGCAACCGCGGATGGCGATGGCTCCGCCCGCGATCGGTACCGATGTTGGCAGCAGAGCACTGGCGGACCCTTGCCGGCCGACTCTATCGCTCGTGGGCGGAGCCATCGCCAGTTGCGGCTGCGTTTTGCAAGCACGAAAGTGCAGTCGCCGAGTCTGACATGCATCTTATGCCAGAGACTTCATTCATGCTCCAAATGACAACTGAGCTCACTGTTTCGTATTTCCCATCAGTCATGCTTGGAAGGAAACGATATAGCATCAACATTTCTTTACTTGTAACATTTCTATATATCGTTCAATATGATAAATGAAGGGTACGGATCAAAAAAAAACAGGCTCTTTAGTACTTCCTCCTTGTTATCATGATAATTTCCACCGGATCTTTTTGGATTGGTTATTTCGAGCAATATTTTCCGGTCTGACTAGCTGCACTTTCCGATAAATTTACACATAGTGCATTTTTGCATTCTCTTCTATGCATTTTAATGAAGCGGTCGCCATGCTCCCTTAAATATGCCCTCGAATCTAACGAATATTTTCGCCAGTTGGTCTGTTAGCGCGAGAGTGCGATTTCTTCGCTTCCCTCAAAAATTGCTTAAGAAATGAACTTCTTACTTGGAATTAGCATTTATGACTCCATTTAGTGACATGTTGTTTATGTCTGGATCACAAAGTGTGAACTTCAAGATATCAAGACCAAATGCTTGATATCTATCTAACAATAGAACCTAGTTAAAAGAATGAAAAGGTTAAGAGCAAATTACGATGGTATCGCAAAACGAAGGGGGGGGGGAGGGTCCTGGCAGCGCATTAGCGCGTAACGAACAATGTGCGCCACCACGTGGTGCACACCAAACCAGCTCTGGATGCCAGCGTGCACCGCATGGTGACGCACGATTTTTGAGATTTTTTTTTTCATTTTTGTAACATTTCCAGTCATGATGTAACCGCACACTCACAACCTTGGAGAATAACAGGTCTTCAGGACCGAACAGCTAGATGCTTGTCAAATTTACAGAATTTTAATGAAAATATCTCAGGTACGAATTATTTTCAATTATCATACTGCTTCAGGAACCTTAGGTCTCACCTTGCTTTTAAGAAATCATCACTAATAATGGTGATGAAAAATGGAAAGGGAGAATCTGACGAAAAAGGGATGCTCAGGAAATGCTGCTACAATCTGCCCGCATTCCATCGTAAGGATACCCGCTAGGACACGAAAACCATGCATATAGTGGAACATTGGCGACAGCGTGACGCGGTGCGTGTGCCACTTTGCACACCTCGTCGGACACTGTGATACGGTCGCGCGTCACACCCGAGTCATTTTTTCTGCTAGTTCTTTCCAAATTGATTGTATTCATTCTATGGATCATACGATAGCATAACTGTGAACGACATGATTCACCGTCTGGTCGAATATGCTTCAATTTAGCAGAGGTTTCTAAGCGTTACGAAAAAGCTAGTTTGTTTCACTAACTCCTCGTTTTCTTCTTATTCACGAGATCATGTAGACGAAAATTAGTAGTAGAAGTAAATTCAAACTCAGATGGACAAAATTTATGTTTTTCTTGGCACAACCACGTCAAAAATTACTTTTGGCGTAAATTATGGAGAAAAAGTGTAAAATTCGCTTTTCATGATCATTACACGTTCTTTTGATCGGAATTCACCACTATACCCCCGATTAACTTCTACGCATTCAATATTGCTGTAATGGTTTTGTGTCATTCGTGTTTTGCATAGTTATCACTCAAAATTTACGGATATGAGGCGAGGCGGCCGCGCTCGCAAAATTGCTCCTGTCCCACGTGGCCAAAAAAAGCCGAAGCGCGCATTTTCGTCAACGGGTTAGAAAAAAAACCAGCGGCGCTCACGTTGTTAGGAGGAACATTCGGAACAGGGCCTGTTATAGGTGACACTAGGATTGAGCCCAGGAGAAAGTCAGGGAAAACAAAAATTGGTTGTCCTCCCCCAGTAAGCTTTTCCCTCCCTAAGGCTTACACCTAAGTACTGTAGGTGGCTAACTCACTTGAATGTCCTCCCTAACGACATGAGTGCCAAACCAGTTACTGACTGAAACCATTCACATTCTCTCTTGTCATTAATGCAACTAGCATTTATTATCAGCTACGTATACGCTATCGAGTATCAGATTTTTGTAGAGAGTGTCGTCAATTGTGTGGCTTAGTCTGCCTTGCAGACGCAAGGCTGTTGAATCAAAAGGGTTTGCAAGCCTGATCGGAATGGTTGGAGCAAAAATGTTTTGACGTTGGAACGAAGAAATCATACCAAATGAGCTTCCACAATTTCATCTGACTTATTGGTCACCTCCCCGTGAACACACTTCGGCATGTTTTCCAAGTGCTACAGACACGAATTCATTTTTGATGTTACCTGCCCCAAGTCATTCATTAGCGATTGACTCTGCTAGAAAATTAATTTAATGCTTCTTCCGTCCAAAACTTTTTCTGCTCGAATGCGTCCTTTTGGGAATATGAAATTAGTAGATGTCGCTTTCTGCACTGTTGGTCATTAGCAATTTCACGAAAGCTCTCCGAAAATGGCCCCGTTATCAGAACAAATTGGAGTTTCTTTTGGAAGATCCTGTCTTCGCTTTCCGATTTCCGAATAGCTCGATTCCTCTATAAGCTCCACAACCGAGGGGTCTCATCCGCTAAGAGGGGCATTGCGGTAAACGAAAAGTGCTATCCACCTAGTCAGCAAGTCAGAACTAAGCCTAGGAGGGGAAGTCCCCCGGGGAAAACCAAGATTGCTCACGGACCCGGGGCTCCTTCCCTTCTAGGCTTAGTCCTGAACGTCTACAATAAAATAATGTGCTTTCCATGGTTTGAAATGCTCTAGATCGCTATGCCCCCCCCCCCTTACTGGATGAGAGATCTTCAAATGATATATTAGTTTTCAAAATTCAACAGCTTTTTGCCTCTTTAGCTTCAGCTCTCTGTCTCTTTTGCTCCCCCCCCCCTTTACCTTTACCCCTCGCTTGTGCCGTGAGAAGGGTTCAATAAACATGCAATGATGAATGATTAAATATAGTTTGCGGATGTTTATCGAATCCTGACTGGCAATGAACCCCCTCGTTATGTTGATTACTTGATAATGACATATCCTCGCGGGCGTACTGTTAAAAAAATTCTGAATGAATAGTACAATCAACTTTTTCTCAAACGGTAAATAGTAAGGAGACTGTTGAGTTGAAAGTTAAGGTTATTTCCATTTTTCTGCAATGAACAACTTCAGCCTTCTTTTTTAGTTCGTATTGCAATTTCAACCATCCCATTCAGCTTTTCTAATTGAGCTCGGCCTCACTAATCGGATTTAACATGTTATTTAGGCATCTTGCAGAAACACGCCTTTCGAGGTAAAGGAAGAAAGAGGTCTAGACAAGCAAAAAAGCGACGTATTAGAAGTATTTGATAGCAGATCTGCGCAACAAAACAATGAGAGCAATTTTTCATGAGATCAACTTCTTTTATTTTTGTTTTATTTTATAATTGTTTTATGTATTTGTTATTTTTCTCATACACTCACCATTTTTCTTGGATTCAGCTGAAATCGTCGACTTCGCAATTTTGAACTAATGGAAGTAGATAGATATCATTTTAGTGTGCACTATGCATTCGACCTTATTTCAGAATCATAGGGGTGTTTGAATACTATTTGAACCATATAGTGAGTTTGCGTTTTTCATCTGTGCTCCGTTCTCAAGCGAAATATCCGTAACTTGTGGTCTTGTAATGTGCCTCTAACTTCTTGTAGTCCTTATTAGCGAGTTTACGATGGAAAAACGTCCCACTAGAGTAACTAATAAGGTAGAGGTTCGGCACTGATGCAGGGATGACGAAAAGCCAAGGAAAACGGCCTCGTACCCGAGAAATGTACTCCTCTTGCAATTTGTTCTGCGCGTTATGCGTGTCTCATGAACATCAAAGCTCTCTCTGCCAGAGCTGCTAGAGTCAGACGGCGAGGTGGTGGGCGTACAGCGGCGCGAGTGGCGCGGGTACGGCTATGCCCCTAGTGCACATTCTTCGCTACGAAACCTCTATCGTCCCTCACCTCTGGGGGACTGCTTGCCTTTCCACTAGGTATATTTCCCTTTTTTCGTCCTCCGACCTTATCGTGGAGTTCTCTTTTGATATGATTTATGCTTTACAGATTACGTTAATTCAGTGTTTTTTGTATCAATAACGCAGCACCTTATTTCAGAATCGTAGTGGTATTCTGATGCGCTTCACTTTGCATATGTTCATATGTATACAAAATGGCTGACAAACCTAGCCGATGTCAGCGTTTTAACCCTGCAGGCAACATCGGTATCTATCAGCTTGCCTTGATTGTATAGAAGGTTGATTGGTCGGGACGAGATCCGATTGGATTTTGGTTTCTTAGCCATGCACTTTGTAGACGATGCCACTTCGCCCTCTTCCTCCTCTCTCTCTACTTGTGGCATGAATGACATTTATAAACTTATTGTGCGCTTTGTATAGTCCGGAAACAACCGAGCGTACCTTCGAGAGAACCTTAAGTTGGAAAAAACCTCGACTTGATTTCTCCGCAATACACAACAGTACAGTTGTACTACAATTAACTTGCGATGTGTTTCTCAATTGTTCTTTTTGTTCAATATCGCCAGCAATCACGGAGCATTGTTGTGCATGTGAACGAGCTGTCGTCGTCCTCACCGCCTCGCCTGATGCCGTCTTCTTTGTCGGCGGCGTATTTTCTCATTCAGACTGATTCTAATGAATATAGCTAAGCAGTTGGCCTTCGCCGTAGTCAAACAAAAATGTTTTGCCGACAGAACCGATTTACGTCCGCTTTTTCATCAACGCCCCTCGCATCGTCGTGGAGACGTCCCTTGGAACCTTCTGTTTTTCTTCATCAAATTGTTGTGGTGTTTACTGCAAAACACTTTGCTCCAAAAACAGGGATGGGGTGGGATCTCAATTCCTAAAGAAGAAACAGCTAAGGCGAGGATCTCTTTTCAACTTGTTCTCTATCTTTGCATTGTTTCGTATGAGACGCTATTAGAGCAGACTTTTGTTACAAGCACATTCTTCTGTCAATATAGTTAGCGCTTCTCGACTTGTGCGAAAATACCTTTATGGGCGGAGCTTCTCGGAAGCGGATTCCCCTCACATTCATGCTCTTAAGTGTGAGACCATTATAAGACCGAATTGTCCGGCATCTCTTCACATCCTCTTTTATTGTCCTAGTCCATTCTCTCCTCATTTTGTCGTCATGGATAGTTGACTCCAATGACCATTTACCATTCCTCTTAGGCATTCATAGAGTTGCTTGAAAACGTTACCTTGTTTCTATGTACCATGCACGTGCCCTTAGCACACGCTGAAACTGCTGGAAAAACTCACGTGGCAAATGAGCTTTATGGTAACTTTTGCTCTTTCCCAGCAAACCCTGCACTGAACGTGGTATGGTTCTTGCGCAGGGAAATGAAAAAAAGTAAAGAAAAGGGAAAAGAGTCCCCGAAAAATGCTGATGTTAAGGGCTTCCTCACTTTTTGGCTGAGGCAGTGTGGTGAGCGCGAAGAGAGCTTGAGGCGTGAGAGCGCAGAGAAGTGAGAGAGCGCAGACACCAACAGAAAAATGGAAACGGACTTTGCAAAACCCTAGCCACTTGTTGCGCACTTTAGAGCCTGTAAAGTTGGACTTCCGCGACATTCGTCAACTGCTTCACGCTACCCACCATAAAGATTCAACCACCTTAACTCATCCTGGATTGTGCTTTTAAAGGCACATGCGCGAAAGCCTAGGTGTTGGCTACTGTGCACAGAATGAAGATGTGATTCAATCCAATAGCCACGAGCAGAGAAACTGAATTGCTAGGCATCCTGCAAGCACATTGCGTGCTATTCGAATGGGTGGTGAATGCACCCCTCGTTGCTCAGCTCTCTATAGTGCATCTAGAGGTTAACTTTACCACTGTTTGTCCTGGGGAAGGCCTCTTTATCTCGTTATATGAATCAATTAAGATTATGGAAAACTATCAGAGAAATTTCTAGATAGTCCCTCACAAGGATCTTCCGGGAGATGGGGAAAAATATCGATTCAGAAAACAAAAATGTATCAAGAAGAGTTTGTACTGCTGGAGCTCTGTGCTGTACCGGGGAGGGGGCAGTAAACAAATCACCTCTTTCCACATCTGAAGCGGAAATAATTACACTTCGGCGAACTCAAACCGAATGATCTCAGCTAATGTTGAAGAGCTCATTTTTACCTATCACACTGCATGACAGCCTTTTACATCGACGAGATCAGTAGATTTTCCCGCGGTAAAATACCCGCCACTGGATGTATTTAAGAAATTATGTAGCACTTTTAGGCTCTAGCAGTTACTCTAAGCTTCCTTGAGCTCGACGATGGTGACTGATGACATCATATTCTTTTGACGGTGTAGGCAATGAAGGAACGCCTACTTCTGCTTATGGGGGACATCTGAGACGTGATCAGCCATAAAAGTTCTGTCAACGGCGAGACCCTCTACGACGAAGAGTTTGGTGATGGAGAGAAATGACGTCTTTGCCTCCTTTCCCCCTCCCCCCTTTCTCCATCTATATTTCCTTATTTTCTGATAGACGTGCCACTACGAATGAATCATGGTAGACCTAATCTCCTAGCTAGGCATGAAAGATTGAAGACATTTCTCACGATTACCTAGTTACTTATTACGACTGGAACTGAGGGGTTCGTTAGTCACGTGGAATATCCACGGCGGAAAACCACTGGAACTCTGAGAAACACGACTCCACAAATGATTATGAGAAGAGCGGGAGAACAGCTC
>MU868349.1:371434-383217 GCA_036418205.1 Ostertagia ostertagi
AAATTATGTAGCAGCTTCAGGCTCTAGCGATTACGGTAAGCCTCCTTGAGCTCGACGGTGATGACAGATGACGTCATATTCTGGAGACGGTGAGGCAGTGAAGGAACGCCTACTTCTGCTTATGGGGGACATCTGAGACGTGATCAGCCATAAAAGTTCTGTCAACGGCGAGACCCTCTACGACGAAGAGTTTGGTGATGGAGAGAAATGACTTCTTTGCCTCCTTTCCCCCTCCCCCCTTTCTCCATCTATATTTCCTTATTTTCTGATAGACGTGCCACTACGAATGAATCATGGTAGACCTAATCTCCTAGCTAGGCATGAAAGATTGAAGACATTTCCCACGATTACCTAGTTACTTATTACGACTGGAACTGAGGGGTTCGTTAGTCACGTGGAATATCCACGAAATGATTAGGAGAAGAGCGGGAGAACAGCTCAAAGAGACTGAGTTCTTAGATGGACCCTAGCTTCACTGTTATTGCATGCAGCACTGGCCCCTGCTTAGCCCTGCTAGTGTTACTCCAAGTGCCGAGGCAGTTGCCACTTCCTTATCTAAACGTGACTACCCAAATCAGTACCCCTGGTCACGCGTAGTTGAGGTTTGGAATTCCGAATAAAGGTTCACATTTCTCCGGGAATTTATCTATTTAGTATATCCTGGGAAGTGCACCTATTCTTGGCTCTCTATAAGAACATTAACCGCCTCTCATGATTTCCGATAATCCGCTGTTTGACGTCTTTCTTTTGCGGTAGGCAACTGCGAGGTTAGAAAAAGAAAAAAAAAGTTCGTGAGAAAACATCAAAATGAGTCTCGAAAAAATTCCCGTTGCTAATTCATTGATATTCATCCATTGATAATTGATTATGTTCATCACTGATATTTATTGATTATTCGCGATCTTGACTTCATTTTGGAACACACCTTTTTTTTCATAACAATAAATAATTTAATCCTCGAAGTATTCAAAGCCGCCTTTCTCATCTGCGCTTGTCCAGTCGCCGGTCAATTGCTCCTTCGCTACACCAGCATTTCAATGGTTCGGAAGGGAATAATTCTAGGGTAGTTCGCTCGCAGCTCATAGAAAAATAGGTCAAGAAACACGGAACTAGTGCCTATCGCCAGTGTTATGTCAAGGCCACAGGATGGATAAGGGGTCACTTTACCAAGTATTTACTTTATTTTTGTCACGTGACGCAAGGTTTCTGACTGGAAAGTACTTCTGTTGAGAATACGCCAGCGACGGGTCATAGTCTGGTAGCGCTCTGCTGAATCTTTCACTCGGTACAACAGCTCTGCAAGAACGCCCAATTTGCAGTTCACCGAACAAGCTCCCATTGTGCCCCTCAACATCCCACCAGACCAGGGGCCGTAAGGTATGCTTCCCCGAAGGGTTAGGGGACGAAAATCCCTTTAAATTTTCTCTGTCTCCCAACTGGGATTGTCCTGATAAAGGGCCTACATTTAATATATGTGTGTAGGTTAAAGTAAACATGCATTGAAAATGAAGAAACAGTATCGTTCAAAACAAAAAATTTAAAGGGACTTTCGTCCCCGCAAGCATTCGGGGAAGCATACCTTACGGCCCCAGAGTCATAATCTTTTCAGAGCGCCCCTGCCTAACGATTGGGGGCGCCTTTTACGCCCCAAACGCATATGAACTCTACACCAGTCTACCACTTTCCTTTACAGGTGACACATGGTCCTTGCTGGTATATTCCCGAACAATTCTGCTTGTTCGATGAGAAATTTTTTTCTTCTTCAGGTGGAACTTTTTTGCACTACACTTAGATTTTATAGGGGAAAAGATCTTAGGATTGGATTACAGACATAGATACATGATTTATAGTTTCGGAAGTAGATTGTCTGCTCTCCAAGGACAATTTTTCCCTTTCCAGCTCGTTGTGTATAGGATGAATTTCAGGCGTTTCACTCAACGTCGCGGCTAAGGCCCTATCTGGCTGCTAAGGGCACTTCCTTAATCGCAAATGTATACCACTTCCCGGTTTTTCAAAGCTCATCTTGCTTTTACAGTACATCCTCCTTCCCTCAACATCCTACTCGTAGTGCCCACTGCCTTTAACCAACAACTGAACAACCCAACAGCGATGAATTGTACAGCAGAAAGGTTCTTTTTTTTTGAAAATTGAACATTTATAAACCCAAATATATGATCATATGATGTCTGAATTAATTCTTCACCAATATCTTCTTATACAGGGGTGGCCAAAAAAAGAGACACTTAGCCCATGGCGCACATCATCGAACTTTTCGTCGCACAGGGAGCCGATGTTAATGAAAGTTTTACGGCGGAATATTCCTTAGGTGTTCCCCCGTAAACAGAAGCAGGCCCTCCTTCACTGCCCCCGCCGTCTTCAGAATATGACGTCATCTGCCGTCACCGTCGAGCTCAACGAGGCTTACCGTAATCGCTCCGGCCTGAAGCTGCTACATAATTTCTTCAATGGATTAACTGTTGAATAGCTTCCCAGAGACATTAGCTGTGACTGTGCAAAACCGCTTTTGACCAGCGTTTCAGAGGACGTCGTAATGTCTATGGTACCTCGACGACCTCGTTGAGCTCGTACCGTGAACCATGTTTCCGTGGGAAAATCTTCTGATGTCGTCGGTGTAGAAGGCTGTTGTGTAGCTTGTTGATAGATTATAACGTGCTCTTCAATATTCAGTTGGGGTCATTTGGTTTGGTTTCGCGACGCGTAAATAATTCCGTTTTGAATGTTGAGTGAAGTGTCTCTTTTTTTGGCCACCCCTGTAGATTCCATCTGAAATACTCTCTCCCTCAGGAAAAAAAAATAATGAATACAACCCTTCTTGATCCAACCGCCCTGTAACACCCTCCTTTTCTGCAATAATAGGATTTATTGTTGAGTGTACTTATAGCGCCGGCCATTGTTTTAATTTGTGGAAGTTGTTTTTCAATTTCTCGAGTAGTGTGATCTTCTCCGTAATAAGTTCATCAGTCTGGCTCATCACACATGGCTAATGTGCGTGGCATATTCATGGAAATATTTGCGGTAAACGCATCACAGATCTCCGTACTCTTTTTCAAGTTTCCTATACATTAGTTAGTGCCCTGCCAGTATAGCGAACTATTCTTCCTTCTAACTAATTCAGGATGAACCGATTTAACAAGAACAACAGTACAAATTAAGCCAAATCACAAATTGAGCTATTTTTTGGAATTGAAAACTAGAATTTTCTAAAATGTTATTATAGAACTCCTAGCTGAGTCTAATGATATAGCTTTCCTTGAAGAAGTGTAAACACTAATCGGGTTAATAACAATTTAGCACCTTTCTTTGAAGTCTAGGGGAAGTACTGTAGTTCATGATGAATGAAGCGGTGCACTTATCTTGATCAAACACCCTCATTGTGGCATTTGTCTGGATTGGATTATTGAGATAGTGCCTTTCATGAATATAGACGCCCCTCGAAGTCCTTAACAAATAGTTTCAAACGGATCTATATTGTAAAGTGGGACTGGTAGGAAATATGAATCAGATAGTCCTAGTTCACAAAACTTTTCATAGTCACAGAGAAACTTTTTGATTTTTTTTCGACGATGGATTGAAATCGTAGCCGCTAGGCGTTTTCACAAGGCTTTTCAAGGTCTGCTGTGAACTCTACAGTTGCGGACCTAGCACCTCCACCCCGGGAGGGAACTCTTCAGTTAGGGTGAGCCCGACTTACCTCCAAGCATCGTACCTCTGCCATTTCTTAAATATAGACGATCCTCTGTAATCCTGCACTTTTGTCATGGAAACAAAGCATTGAAAACTTCTTAGTGATTATTTGTTCCTCCACGTTCCAAAAAGACTTGGTCCGATTTGGCGTTAATTCATTCAGTCTGTCCAGCGGTTGCGCGCAGGGTCTGTCCTATCGTTGTTACTTTTCGAAAAATTTTTACGACCCCCCTCCCCCAACGTGGATTTGATACGACCCCCTTTTCCCTACCTCCACCATCTCCATCTTCCATCAAAACCCCGCCCACTTTTTCCTCCAAAAATGCCGTCGAGCGGGGGGGGGGGGTATAGTCACTCTGAAACGGTAAATATCTCCGAAAATTTCCTTCTATTTCCACCATTTCAACCCATTTTTTACCTATACTCCCACTACTTCCTTTTCTAGGGGCAGGGTGAATAACGGTCGAGGATTTCCTCGACCATAGCTCTCTACCATGCGAGAGTAGTGCCGAGAGTGAACATCCGCGCGGAGAGCACAGACGGCACGCATGGCGAGTGTGAATGTCCGCGCGAGAGATCGTGCAGAGAATCCTCGACGTGCCGTTGAGGAATCCTCAAGCGATATTCACCCTGCTAGGGGGGTATATACGCCCGCTGAAACGGCAAATTTTTATCCTGCGCGCCCTCCACTCGCCCAGCCTACTACCCACGAAATCTTAGTTTCACCTCAATCCCACACGTGATTTCGAGCGACTAAAGTGGGTACGACCCCCCTCCTACAAACTCAACCAGGTACGACCCCCCCCGTTGTTACTCGTAACAACGTAGGGTTGACCCTGGTTGCGCGTCCAGTCGATTCCCATACTTGACTGATCGCTGCTCTGAGCTCGGTCACGTTGACAGAGCTTCTTCGCTGACGGCAAATTTTGCGGACCAGTAGAATCCAAATGATCTTTGTGTGATTTACATGGAAAGGACAAGCAGGCTATGCCATATAGGTTGTCCCATAATTAGTGAATCACTTTACATTTATTGCTATAAAAAATCCAAGAAAAATGGTGAAGGCGTGAAACATGTTTTGCGAAGTAGCATCCACATTATCCTACCTGAGCAATTACTCAGCCCATTACATGCTGCCTTCCGTGGCTGATACTTCAATTTTTCTGGAACCTATTTTTGAGCTCCTTCTTCAATCACTTCTGATTAGGATCTTTCAAACGCCAAACAACATAGAGGATCAACCAGCAGATAGGCGAGGACACGCTCCCTCAATCCGTGATTCACTCTATTCCGAGGTTGGCTTTTTGTTTGAAGATGACCCACACTCCAGCATCTCCCGGCTGGCAATCTTACCGCTCTATCCAGTGCCACTGCATGGACAAGCTGATCGCTGCTTCTCAGAGCGTATCCGACTTATTAAGGTGGTGGAATGTAGACACGTCCGTAGAGACGTGAACATTTGCGAATTTGGAATTTGTGTCACATTCTATGTGCCCGAATTAGGTCCAACACAATCCGACGTTGTCATAATTCTTTTGGTTTCCCTCACGAGAGGGACCTTGCACTGGGAATCGCCACTCGGTGTCTCTATGTAGGGTCAGTGGAGAATGCCAACGTAGACAGCATAGTGTTCAATTTTGGTAAGGCAAGACAAAGAGTGCTTCACTTTCAAATTGGTCTGAGGTCGTTCGACTCCACCTTGCAGAGAATTTTCATAAAAAATTGGAGACTCAGGATTCTTTTACTTCGTGTGGCCCTATCCTCGTGCCAACAAAGACAACTCAGTCTGACCTCTAGCGCTCTTCTCCAGGAAGAAACTTTACGCTAAGTGACATGACCTCAAACTCGACTTCCGATCTTTCTTCGATCAATAGCTCCTGGAATTCTAGAGATAAGACAGCGAATAAATTCCCATGTTTAGGCAATATTTTGTAGATGTCAGAGGTGTATGTTCAGATGAGCAAGCACTTCAGATAAAAAAGTCGAGCTCTAAGATTACCTAAAGTTAGTCACTAATAACAACCCATAGTACACTTTTCACCCATGATATAGTGTGCCTGCTTACGTGGACCGCAGCCTTGTCCTGCTGAAAAACAAAATTTGCCTTGCCGCGGCCTGCCAGAAAGGTAATAAATGACGACCAAGCGTCTCCTCATTCCGTGGAGTCTATGTGGGAGGAAGCGAAGGCAGTCTCGCGCGTCCCTTCTTGCAATCTACCTCAAATTATGGCACTTCCTCCACCGGAATAACCTTCACTGAAGTACTTCGGCTCTTTGTATAGATTTCTCGAATCGTGAAGTTAAGTGAAACGCATGCCCTTTGGACCATCCACATTGAACTTTTTCTCGCAAGAGAATATCACCTGAACAAGAAGTGGGAAGCTTCATGAAAAAGGGGCGTATTTGGACCAGCTTGTTGCCATGTTCCTCCTTGCGAATTGGGCCGAGCCTCCCTGTGAGATTCGGTGAGATAAGGGGCTTCACGGAGCCGACTTCGCTCGATGTTACTGTTGCGACTAGCTGCCTTACGCATCGTCGTTTTGGGAACATGTGCCGGCAGGTTACCTCAAACTTCCTTGAACCTGACTTCTTCTTCTTCTTTTCGATTCTTGAAGGCATGAAAACCATGATGGTGGTTTTATTTATTTATTTATTCAATACGCTGTGTAAGACAACGTTAGAAAGGAAAATACGCAATAAAACTATAACATCAACGAGAAGCTGAGGTAAATATAAACAAGTAAATCAGTGGAGAAGTGTTGCCGATTATGCCTTTTATGCCTTAGTTACGAGTTTTGCTATTGTGCGTCTGAAGGACGCCCGAGAGCTCGGGAAGCAATTGGATTTGCTATAACGTAAATATGCAAGACCTGCCCTAACCGTGAAAAAGGTACGCCTGATGGAAGTTTTCGGCCTGGGAAATGACAATTTGAGGTGACCACCCCTAGTGTTAGATGGAATAAGGCTGTAGAATTGTGAAATTTTAACCGCGGACTTGTCGCTGAGAAGATTGTGAACCATGCATAAATCGAAGAACAAACGTCTAGACTGAAGGGAAGGGAGATCATAAAATTTATTCCGTATTTCAGCCTTCGGTATTCTTGAATATAGGAAGCCACCGCGACGAAACACACATTTTTTCTCCCGTTAATATTTCTACCTCTCAATCAATGCATGTCTTATCTTTTGTCGCGAAATAACGGCACATCCCATCCCAGCATGGCGAACCATAATTTGTAAAACTGGGACCGGAGTGCTGTCCTTTTTGTTTTCAATATGCTTGAAAATTTGATAAGGTGCGGTGCACGCTTTGTAAATTTCTGAAGGTGCGCCAACGACTTCTCTCCCCATCTTCGATCGCTCACCCTCATTCTAAGGATCAACAGCAAATCATCGATTCCGTACACGTTATCAGATCCAACTGTGACGCCAAATTCCACTCGACTACTTCACGTCCGCTTCGTAAAATGAGAGAATTGAAACTTAAGGGCGCGTGTACACCTTAACATCCTTATTAAATACAAAAAATATGCGACAACGCATCGGACGCGGCAGTGAATTGAGCCAGAAAGGTTGACGCTCAGGAGGGGGGGGGGGTAGAAGCGAAAGCCCAAAAATAGAATTTCAGTTCCTAAGCACGGCCATAAAAAACCTTTGTTGAGTCGTTATTTCATCTTCACAGTTTCAGCAATAGAAAAGTATTCAAGGTTTTCGAGTGAATAAGCTTGTTTTTTTATTCTAACGTTTTCTTTATTTTCTTGCTCTTAACATGACACTCGCCTGGAGGAAGCCATGATCAATACGGAATATTTCCAGTATAGATAATGCTGTGAGGTTACCTGGAAATTAGGCTTCTGCAACATAGCGAAACTGTCAGTTTCCGAATCGCTGACACAGTAATTTTGATCATTGGTTGGTATGCGGTTTCAGGCACCTGAAAACTAGCTTTGCATTAGTTCAAGTAAAGCACATTACGTCTGCGAAAGGCACAAGTTATAAGCAGTGAAACATGACTAGGTTCAAGTGACTAACTAGGAAAGGTCATTTGGTCAACCCGGCCAATTGAAACGAGATGTATGTCTTTACGGGCTTGGACCAGTGTCAAACGCCTATCGTTGTTACTATCGAAAACTTTTAACGACCCCCTCCCCAAGGGATTGTAAAGCACCCCCCCCTCTACAAACTCAACACGGTACGACCCCCCCCGGTACCGAAACAACGTAGGGATGACGCCTGCTTGGACGCCCCGAGCTCAAAATCGTCCCGTATCTTCCCATCTTCTCGTGAAGAATCATGAAGCAGAAACACGCAGAGAGTGTCCGAGCCACCGAACAATATGTCAGATCACTCCTGGCGAAAGCTTATTTTGCCGCTTGAGCATAAGCTAGCTAGAAATCCAAAAAAACATCAAAAATGAACACTCTGCACATATAAAGCAACAAGAATTAAGCATTAAGAACGACTGGCAGCATCGCTCCTCACTAAAATTTTTTGGGCGCTTGTACGCAGCCCCGCATTTTGCTCCGAAGTATGGTAATTGGTAATCAGGAAGTCGGACTCTCCCCAGGGTAAACTTCTAGCCAATTCTGAAGTTTTGACCTAACCTCGAAAATTCGGGCAGTCACTTACTCGCTCATCCACCAATCCAATTACAGAAAGCCTGGCACTGGGGTAGAACAAACCTTCGAAACACTCTTCAGAATAGGCAAAAGTGTGTCTGGCTTGCCCGTCAGCATCATCCGAAACGCCAAAGCGCTGCTTCCTAATACAACAGCATTCTCTCCCCCTTCCCCCGTCGCCATGATTGGTCAAGCCCAAAAAAGTGGAGTTTGAGGAGTGGTAATCCCATCACTGCTCCGCTTTTTCTCAATTAGTTCATGACCTCAGGTTTTGGCGAAAAACTCGTTCTAAGGGTATTTGATCCTCTAAACACGAATATCGCACCTACTTGCCAAGGAAAAGCCTGGTACCTGCACTACGGGCACCATGTGCACTAACAGACAAGTAGCGCTCGAACCTAAGAGAATTTGCTTGCAAACTCTTTGTAAGTGTAGCATCGGGCAACCATTGATAATATAACGGATCCAAAAAAGACTTCTTAGCTATGTTGACAAAACCCCAATCCATGAATGAACCGAACTCTAACCCCATTGCTTGACACACGCAAGACCGCTACCAACTGCGCTCCGCTAAGCTCACCATATAACACTCGTCCTGCCGTCGACGAAGTTATACGAATGCAGCTAACATGTGATTGCAGGTAAGACACTGAAAATCAAGGGCGGCAACAAAAACCCTCCGTAACTCCTTTCAGAGAAGAGTTCAGCAGATAGTGAAAGCAGATTTGAGTTCAGCGTCTCATGCTGCGTACAGAAATGTGCACCTCATTTCATTTGGCCGGGTTGGCCTAATGACCTTTCCTGGTAGTCAAACGTAAAGCATCTATAGAAATAGTAAAATCTCCGAACTGAAGACGTAGGTAGTTACGTTTCATAACCATTTAGTGGTAAAGATACTGAGCGACTTCCGAAGACATCCATTTTCAACTCCGTATATCATTTTCTAGTGTTTCCCATGAGCACTCTTCTCGTATGCTTTCTTCAGAGCTATCATTTCGCAGTAGACTACGAAGAAGGTACACTAGCGGCAAAAGTGTTGGCCGAAACGATTTTTTGTGCATTATTTTTCCTTCAACTTGAACAACGCCCTCCAAAGATTGACATACTATGTGTTCTAGTGGTTTTATATAGTCTTAATGAATAAGGATATTCAGAAGAAAATTTTCAAAACACCATTGATTGTTTTTTTTTCTGCAAAACAAGAGCAACACAAAAACCGTTCGCGAAGACTTTGACCGCAACTGTATATCGTTTCCTCAACATTTCCTTCAAATCAGAGCACCCACTTACAGATCCGTCTTCGCGGGCAACCACCTTCTGATGAGCCCACATAAGCGCCGCAGCAAGGAGCCCAGGACAACGTAGGAGCCGAAAAAGGAATCACCGCATTCCACTCTAATTCTGTACCATGAACTTGTCATCCTCGGATTCGCTGAGGCACAACCCAGGTAGAAGTCGGGTGAAGAATTACCATTTAGATGTAGGATTGACCGCTTGCGAATAATCACTTTCAGATTGACACTCCCATGCATGGAAATACCGATAAAAGCACTAGGGCCGTGCAAAAATCTGCAGCAGCTGCAATGCTTTCCACTCGCAGCATACTGTCGTCTGGCGCCCTCTTATCTGTTGTGCACCCTCCTATCCGTGCTCGTCTTCACTGCCTAAAGGAAGCGATTACGATAAGGAATTTTCACATCGGGAGAAAAACCTGCGCCACCCGGAGCAATTACTTGGCGGCCAAGGAAGCGATGTGTGGTCCTCCCACGGTGAAAAGGTGCTGTGGTTGCTGAGCAGGACCCGTGTGACGCTCCGCCCCCAGTGGCGTAACGCCCACTAGTTTTGTTGATGACTGGATGACTATTGGCTTTTCATTTGGATGATCATTTCCCTTCTAGCGGCTGTATCTTCCAACTTGCCCACGTATTGCCTTATCAATCAAAACACTATGCTTGTTGGCATGATGGCGGCTATCGGGGTTAACACGTCCGAACAACGTCGTTCTTTACCGTCGCTCATCCATGGTCGAAAATGAAAGGGCAATCAAAGGGGTACCATTTTGCTTATTTTCGACGGATTTCTTTGCTTTTTTCGCCATTGGCGTACTATTGAGACCCTCACGTCCCCTCTAAACCCCTTTGAGATCTATCGTAATCGCTTCCTTTAACACCAACTTGTACTGCGGATGTCGACAAAGCCTTAGCCCGCAAGCGCTTCGACTAAATTCTGCTCCTTTTCTTTCGCCAATTCGCATTAATCACTTCATCTTGTGTATAAACGATCACACCAGTTCGATCCCATTGTATGCCTTCAGCGATGAGAATGCATTGATGTGTCGATTGATCCTCTGTCACTTTTTTATCGTATTCGCTATCATTACTGCAATCAAAGTAAGGGAAATCAAGCGTAGACTAATTTCTCACGGAAGCGGTTGCCATAAAAGCTGGCTTTTGGGCCGCACAAGTCAACATTAATCTGCCGTTTTATGAAGGCAAAGAAGCAGAGAGATCTTCATGTAATGCCATGTAGTACAGCTTAATGTGAGAAAAACTCACTCTGTCTGCAGGTTCGCGGTCAAACGACATCACCGGTTCAGGGGTGCCGCTTTTGACATCGTCACATTCGTCGAGATGCTTATCATCGTCCATTTCGACGGTTTCCTCAGTACCGTTTTCATGCTCAGGCTCACTATGTGTGTCCTCCTAAAATAGAATATTTCTACAACTCCGAAAGTATTGGCGAGATCGTAGGACCATCAAGCCGGGCCGCAATTATTAGGTTGTCTCATAAATGTCGCTTTTTTTCAACAAAAAATTTTCATCTAAATCCCCATGCTTTTACATCGAGTCATATACCATTCGAAAGAGAATTGTCTGCTCTACAAGAATTGTGTTCTTCTTCCATCTATGTTCCATGGTTTTCAAATTTTAGGCCTGTGAAATGGGAGGTCCCGCCGACAAAAATTGACCAAACCGACAACTAGCTCTAACTTTAATTTTCCCTCATGGGAATCATACTAATGATGTACCCCTCTACTACCTCTTCTGAACATTCCACCCTTAGGTTGCCGAAAAAGGTTTGCCCTGTTTCTTTTCGAATTGGCCGACCGATAAGCCATGGCAATTTTCAAATTGAAATTCTTCCTCTGAAACGCTATTGTTTTATATCAACTGGTATCTTTTGTGAGCACTTCTTCTTCTCTATTCGCATTTGTTTTGTTTTATGTTTGGGAATTAGTTCGAATTTTAGGTGTTTAGGAGTAAGGTGCTTTATCCACGAAAGTGACCGCATTTCTTTGAAAAAAATTATCCTTGAGAAGATGAGAAAATCAACCAGGCGTACATTCCTAACTTAGTCATGACTTGTTCTTCAATCTACTAGTTGTTGAATTTCAATGTACCGGCTAAAAAATTTCGACCTCGATCTCAGGTAGTGGTACTCGACCGTCGAGTTCTGGTTG
>MU868349.1:392608-405743 GCA_036418205.1 Ostertagia ostertagi
TTATCGCCCTGAGTCCAAGGTATGAAATTATGAACACACACAACCACTTAGGATTATACAGGGGTGGCCAAAAAAAGAGACACTTTGCCCATGGCGCACATCATCGAACTTTTCGTCGCACAGGGTGCCGATGTTAATGAAAGTTTTACGGCAAATATTCCTTAGGTGTTCCCCCGTAAACAGAAGCAGGCCCTCCTTCACTGCCCCACCGTCTTCAGAATATGACGTCATCTGCCGCCACCGTCGAGCTCAACGAGGCTTACCGTAATCGCTCCGGCCTGAAGCTGCTACATAATTTCTTCAATGGATTAACTGTTGAATAGCTTCCCAGAGACATTAGCTGTGACTATGCAAAACCGCTTTTGACCAGCGTTTCAGGACGTCGTAATGGTCTATGGTACCTCGACGACCTCGTTGAGCTCGTACCGTGAACCATGTTTCCGTGGGAAAATCTTCTGATGTCGTCGGTGTAGAAGGCTGTCATGTAAGGTTTAGATAGATTAGAATGTGCTCTTCAATACTGAGTTGGGGGCAGTCGATTTGATTTAGCAAAGTGTGATTAATGCTGTCTGAAATGTGGAGTCAAGTGTCTCTTTTTTATACACCTTTTCGGCAGATGGAGCTGCGGCCATCATGAGCTACGCTTCCACAAAGCATAAGGCAGTGTGTTTTGTTGGGCTATGTCTTTATAGATTTGACATTAAGGAATATAATATAGGAACGTAAACGGCAGGCCATTTTGAAGGTGTTGCTCATTGCTGAAAGATTAGGCTTTTCCCTCTCAAGGCCAGACGGCAAAGACCTTGCCAAAAGCGGCTTTGTTAGGCAAAGTGTGATGAATCGGTGTCTAGGTCCTCTTAAAAAAGAGGAAATTACTTCTCTGGCGACCCTTTAAAAGCACTCGAAGAGCAATGAAAGCTTCCAATGCTCTCACTTTATTGACCCGTCTCTTTCTTTTTTCGAAGGGATCGTTGATTTGACGCTGATCTGTTCCTTAGGGGAAAGCTATGTTGAAAGGTGAAATACAAATTATGCTAATTCGAAAATCTCCTCCAGCTAGCATCAAGTTTTCCTAGGACTTCCTGCAGATTAGTGGATGAAGTCTTTGCGCTGAGGACGATCAAATTGTGATTTTTCCTTGTTCCTTCTCAAGCAGCGCATCTTCCAACGGTTTTTACGACTTTTTCTTGAATCAGTGGATATTAACTTAGAGCCACTACCCAGATCAAGTTGGTGTTTTAATTCCGCTTGAATATGGAAGTGGGGTGACCAATGGTAGATAAGAAAACAAAATACTAACATCTTTATTCTGAGCTGAGAACGAGAATGATTGCACGAGACGGGCAGCGTCGTAAGAGGCAAGGGCGCCAAGGGAAAAAGAGACTAAAAACGTAACAGATGAGCGATACGACACAGATGACTGGTACCACTTCGTTGAGCGAATCAACCAGTAAGGCGGAGAGGATGGTTTGATGTATAATAACATTACCACTGGTCAAGTGAGGGTCGAGTCAGTGCTTGTTCCCCATCCCATCCCCCCCCCCCCCGCAATAACGAACGTTGCCATGCCGAACTCAGCCCGACTGCCGTACTTGAAGGAATCTTTCTCGGAAAAATAGTGGTTCTATTTCACCCACAATTCACTGATTTGGGAGGCCCATCGTTCCCGATAAAAACGAAAAGAACAGAAGACTGCATTTGTTTCGGTAAAAAATTCGAAATTCCGAAAGGACTGATGTGCATTCAAAGTACCGCCGTACATCTGTCACAAATGCTGGCGATTGGAGTGCTTACACTTAGTTCTCGGAGTACCGTCACTAGAAACTCTTCCTGGCCTTCTAACTTATTGTATTAACATCTCACAATTCTGCATCCTATTATATCGATCAACTGTCTTAACTTGTCTCTGCTCTCCAAAATCGCACGCTTTACCTCGATTCCTTCATTGTTCAGCCCCAACGGCGTCTTCTTTCCATGCCTCGCCTGGCTCTGCCTCCTGGTCCTTCGATGGTCCATAGAGTGTAGTTTTGTACGTTTGTTTCTCTTCAGAAACCGAATCTTCATGCGTGAAACTTTGTGTGCTATTTCCAGTGATCACAACTGATACATTCATGTTGAGAAAGAATGCAAGAATTTTCCGTGAACGATTTTTTAACTTCATAGGCCTTCGAACGGCTAGCGAATAGACTTGATTGCTCTTGCAACGCATGCGTTGATGTTGGAGCAGCTTGCCCGGAGAACACTTGAAAATTAAACCAGCTCAAACGACCTTAAGTTTCTTCTATGTGGACCAATTTTTATCAAGAAGATTTGGAAATCCATTGACAAGTATTTTCACAAAAGTACTGATTTCGTAAAAACTAATGAGAAACGACTATTTTGGGGTAATTAATGCGAAAATTTTCTTAAGATACACCAGTTTTTACACTTTCAGAAGCCATAACTTTGTCCACCGTTAATTCAGGAAAATAAATAAAGCACTCTAAACTAGAAGACTCGCACTATTGTTGTTACAATTATTTCATTAATTAAAAATGGTCTCGCTGGAGGTTTCGGTTCAAATAGGCATGGATAGCCGAGTGGTTAAGAGGTTAGACTCATGTCTGCACCTCTGAAAACCGCGAGTTCGATCCCTGCCGAGGCTTAACCATGCCTTGCAAAAATTGCAAAAATGGTTCTAGTACCAGCGTCAGGCCCAGGTTGACAGGCCGGCTGATGAACACCCCAGTCACAAAACCATGTTCTAAAGTCGCAAAAGATTCAGTGATAATGCTAGGACGTCACCCGGAAGTGGAGCGCAGAGACTACTATAATGGGAAAGACAACATGCGAAAGGGCTTGTCCATAGCATTGGCGGAGTTCCATTTTGCGAGGACCCCTTTATGTAGGCGGGACCTCTTGCCAATACCAGTGCCAATCTATGTAGGGTGATATGGATACGACAAAATGAGTTGTGTGGCCAGCTAATGTCTATGCCAGAGTTTTTATCCTCCCTGACACATCCGGCACCAATTAGCCGGCATCGGAGAAAAGCAGAGCTCGATTGGTGGGATGAGGTTAGGTCTGAAACTAGTCCCCCTCGACCTCTGCGCGTGGTAAGCAGTGCTCCTTGCTACTTCAAAGCATTTGCCACGATTCAGTAAAAATATGCAACATAATTTCTCCTGCTTAACCCTTCGTCGTCTTTTTCTTTTAATATCTTATTGAGCTATAGCCTAATAGCGTCGTACTCTTATACCAATGAAAAAAATGCGCACTTGATAGGCAGTATTCGTGTAAAAGTACTTCGCATCTCTTCAGAATTTCAGGGAACGCTCACATTACTAATTGTTGCACTAGGGAAGTGGCCCCATGAATTCTGTGGTAGAGCAACACTTGGGCGGTGTCTAACTACTTATAATACATTATAATTGTACATCTACTTATTAGTACAACCTTTCATACTGTACCATTGTGTTTCGTTGTTTCGTACGCCTCGTATTCAAACCAGTTGGCGCCGCACGCATTGCGCGCGCAACACAGATCTGTGGCGAATTTTGATGGTGCGACGAAAAATTTCAAATTTGGCTTGATACAATACGAATATCTGAATTCTCCGCTAAATTCTATGCGCTCTTTCTTCGTCAACCATTATCCTATTTTTCTCGGTCCTCGGCCCGGACAATAAATCTCGTGGCGAACTCCGTCTACTTCGGTGCGTGCCCTGCCGACCAATAGCATTTGGCTCCCTTCTTTTCGCCGACCTCTACCCCCTTTTTCACCGGTCTCTGGGACCTCTTGGAACCAAATTACGACACTTTTGGCAAACTCCGCCCACTTAGGTGCGTGCTCTACCCAGTGATAGCAGTTGAGCTCTTTTCCCTCACCAACCTCTAACCCCGTTTTCCCCTATCTCTAGGACCTCTTGCAACCGAATTGCGATACTTTTGGCAAACTCCGCCCACTTGGGTGCGTGCTCTACCCACTAATAGCATTTGACCTCCTTTCCTTCGCCGACCTCTACTCCCTTTTTCCCAGCCTCCTGGACTTCTTGGGGCCGAGTTATGAATTTTCGTCGCAAACTCCGCCCACTTTGGTCATGTCCCTCCCACCATTGACAGTATAAGGCCTCACTATCACTCACACGTACCATCAACTTTTACAGTTCGGCATACACAGTGTCCAGGCTTAGAGCAAAGTCAACATGTAAGTTTTTCGTCGCAAACTACGACTTGGACAACAAGCTCTCCATTGGCACAATAGGCAATTTTGAAACCTCCATCCCACCACTATAGGGCTTCTCTCTTTTCCCACTTCGGACCTCTGGAACAGAGTTCTGAATTTTCGTCGGCAAATGCTAGCGGCACACCTATTGAACGTGCGAGTCCGACACGATACAGCTGGCCGCACGTTCCCCCCACTTTATCCACCTTTTGCCAGCGCTCGCGAGTTCATGGAGCGAGTTAATGGGAGTTTTAGTCGTGTAAACTCGACCACTGTGGGTCAAGGGCCCGCGCACCTCGAATGACAATTACCTCCATCTCATCACATCTATCACTTTCCAGCTCGGAGCTGCAAGTGCGAGCGCGGTTATAAATTTGCGTCGGCCATACACAATAATACGCACACTTTGGTCAGCCCGCCCACTAATGACAACTATAACTACACACTCGCCACCCATCTTCTATCTCTACTTTAGTCCCAGCCTCTCGGGAGTATTTCAACGTGGGATACGAGGTATTGTTTCGGTCGCAAATTGCCACGTTGGTCAGCCCGCACACCCAAATGATAAGCGCTCCACTCTTACACTCTAGCACTTGTTACCAGCCATCCTCAGGCGACGATTCATGGAGCGATGTAAAGCGTTTCTCCTTCTATATGTTTTTTTTTTGTGCGTATTTTTGTGTTTTTTTTACGTTTTTTTCTTTTCTAATACATTTGTTTTTTTTGAATTTGCTTCGCAAATCGTCCGCCACTTTGGTCGGCCACTAGATGAGACATACCTCACTCTCCACTCACCTGCAGTCTCTACAGTATCCGCAGCCCGGAGGACTTAAAATAGAGGAGCCGAGATTGAATCACTAGATTTCGTCAGCACTTCAAAAGTGACGCCAGCAGGTCAAGCACCGCCTCCCACCATTATATAGGCTGGCTCTACTCCTCATAACTTATAGATCCTTGTTATTGGGTTCTGTTTACGACTTCCGACCTAATTATGAAGGGAGCTGTATATGATGTGCATCAAACTACACAGAGCGCAGGCACGCGCTTTTCGCAGGCCTCCGCCCACGTCACGGTCTGCGTGAATGAAGACATAAGACAATAATTTTTTACGCTAGATCGTAGACATTGGCTGTATTGCACGTCTTGTTAGCTTATACCTAGTCCGATGTGTATGCAAAGGTTAATTTTTTTAAGTGGAAGTCTCTCATTGACTTATTTTCATATTAAGAACTTTGCCTCGTTCAGCTGGTTGGTGCGCCTCTTCCTAATTCTATGGCATTAATATCACGGATCGCGAGCTGGCCACACAAACAGTTTTTGGCCATAGATTCGGTGGGTCGGTGTGTTTCCTAGAAATCGGAATCTTGCTCTTGGTGTTCATTTCGAGCGCACGAATGTCCTCTGATCGATCGGGCTTCGCTAGAAAAATTTCATGATGTGTTTGAATATACGATCGAACGCTAGTGCAACACGAAAAGCTCTAAACACTTGGACCGCTGATACATCAGGCGGAGTACGAATGGCTTGGAGTGGATGCGGGAGTGTACTTTGTGAAAGGGGAAAGCAATAGCAAGCGAACGAGCAAGACAAAAATTGAGGGTGAACAGAACGACAGAGGGACAGAACGACTAGACGAAAGCGCTTTATAGTATGGTAAGATATCTATATACTAGAAAGAGCGTGCGGACTGTCAGTCGTGCGTTTCTTGTGATCCTCTATAGTATGTCACGAATAATTCCCTAGCGTCTTGCAGGGTATCCGCTTAGAGAGGGAGAGGGATCAAAGCAAGCGAGTGTAAAGGTCTCAGGCGCACCAATCAAAGTACAAATCGCAACGACATCAAGCCAAGCGGACGCGCAGCCCGCCCATAGTGGGTGGCGTGACGTGAAAGCACATGTCAGAAGAGTTTAGTATTATGGACGATCCGCGAAGTTTCAATTCTCTTAGAAAACGACCGAAACTGGGCCAAAAAGTGGGTAAAGGTGTGCATTGGTAAGTCACATCGAATTAGGGAGACCCACCCCGGTGGGCGGGGCGTTCTCAAAAAAGCAGTGCTTTATGAAAAATTTCATAACTCGGTTGGGAGAAAGCCTACAGAGCAGAAAACAATTTGGTGTAAGGGAGCAATGTCTAAGGTGTTTCCAGCATACATGACGTGGGCGGAGGCCCGCCCAAATGGGCGGGGCGCGCTCTGAAGTGTACAGCGTTTTCTACAAGTCCTCACAATTCGGGTCGGAGAAGTCTTACTGAAGCGGAAAAAAGTTGGATAGAGGTGGGTGAAGGAGTGGAGCTTAAGTGCTATTGGTGGGCGGGGCATGATCAAAGTGGGCGGAGTTTGCGACGGGAATTCATAATTCAGTTCCAAGAAGTCCTGGAGACTGGGAGAAAAAGAAGTGGGCGAAGAAAGGAGAAGTGGTGTGCGGATGACATGACATGACGGATGCAAATGGTGTGTGGAGGATACACCACAAGAGCAGGATTCGCCGCCAAAATTATAAATCGGCTCAGAGATAGTTCAGAGAGTGGTGGAGGTTGGCGAGGAAGAAAAAGATAGGTGGGACATGCAAAGAAATAGGCGGAGTTTACCACGAGGTTCATAAATCGGTCCGGAGGCAGTCCGAGGCCGGGAAAAACGGACAATTGGTTGACGATTACGGACAATTGGTGGAGGAAGGAGGGAAGGTCAAAAGCCATCGGTGGATGAAGCATGGGGCAATCGGATAGAATTCAGCTTGAAAGTCAAGTGGCCAAATTCGAAAATTCACGCCGCACCATCCTATATCGCCGCAGAACTGTGCTGTGCGCGCAATGCGTGCGGCGCCAACTGGTGAGATATAAATATTAAAAGGGGAGTTCACTTGAACGCGGACCATTAAGAATTAAGGTAGGGGTGATCAGTGGTGCCGGGATGGGGAAAAACCGAGAAAACGGCCTAGAACCCGAAAAATGGGACCCCTTCTTTGCCCGTTGATTTCCGCATTGATGCGACTCTCATCGGTGCTGCCCTCTTCAACGCTAACGCTCTCTCTGCTAAACGGCTAGAGACCTGCGGCGAGTGTTAGCCAATCGGTGGGCGTGTCGCGTCGATAGCGCGCGGGACGACCATGCTAGATCGCCGGAGGCATATCCCTTGTTGCGAATTGTGTGTGTGTCGGTCTGCGTCCCTAGGGGGGGGGGCGCCTGTTTTCCACTAGGTATGTTTCCCCTTCTTCGACCTCCGATTTTATCGTGGAATCGTCCTTAAATAATGGAGGTTTTTAAGTCAGTAGAGAGCTTCTTCGGGACGTTCTCTACATGTTATCGGAACTTATGCATGGACCGACGCCCATTTTCGCTTAGCGACCCGCTTCGCCTAAATGGTTTTCAATCCTCGACTTGACCCCGAACCATTGTCGCGGACTGGTGGTTCTATTCCCAAAGCATGAGAAATCTTTCCTATCTGTTCAGAAAGACATCCGTACTCTTTGTTGTGCAAGTGGCCTGCAAGTCAAAGAAGGCTCAAGCCATAACAGTTTTGCTGGTACCGACCTGAGCTCGGAAATGCGGACTGTTTCCATCTTTTCGCTTGGATGACAGAGTAAAATCCTCTTAATCATATTTGTTAGAGGCTAGTAGGTTTTCACGGGAGTGTTCATTCTGAGAAGGTAGGCAAATGTTAGGGTTTCGAACTACTTCATCAATCCAATTACGTCTTCAGACGCTTCAGCGAACCTGAATAGTATGTGGTGTGTTCGGTGCGAATTCAAAGTTCGTTCTTTGAAGCTGAGCCGTTTTCACGTTTCTTCATAGCGCCAGATGGCGCCTTACCTTCTTCACTGCGTGGCCCACAGTAGTGCTGGTAGTGCTGGTTGCTTCCCAAAGCATTCGCTTCGGGCTGGGAAGGATCTCAGGTCTACGTGGCCATTCATTTATAATGTGCTGTGTTTATGCTGGCTAGCTTTTTCTCGTATAAGGGTAGTAGCCCTGTTGTTTGGTTGTTCTGTTTGGGCGTGTAACGCTCTCAAGTACCTCTACTTTTCCAGCTAATTGTGTGACGCATTAATGATAAAAAGTGCCTTTCGGAGTGCTGCCGCTTTCCATCTAGAGGTCTTTGTTTCAAACTTTGGTACCTTTCTAGTTATGCAGTAGCAACTTCTCAAGCACTCGTATTATGGTGTTACTGGCTCTCATAGCACCCTTCTTATTCATTGATATCTATGGGACTCAAGGCTGACATTACTTTTGGTAAGCTACTTTAAACTGGCCACTTTTCAAATATGAACTCTTGAATGAGGATTTAGAGGTCAGGAAACCATGAATACTTAAGTTGCTGAAAGTGAAAATTATGCATCATATATTCATAGCTGTGTCAGAACATGCCCAATCGGAAAAAAAATTCTGCTTGATGAAGGCTAGTGCCGATATACGGCTTTTATCCCTCTGAAAACGTCGCGGCTAGACACCCTGTCTAAGCGCCAATAATTACTTTTTAAAGTCTAAATAGTCGATGCAATTCATAACAATCTTACCAAACGCCGGCGCTACGCTACAGAAACTCAAAATCGAACTGGACATCAGGCAGCCGCATGATGTCACCCTTCGACTCACGCTACCGTTACCCAGTCCGGATCCTTAGACCATCTACAAACCACCAGCAGCACCAGTTGCAGTCCGGTCTCCTTTCCAATGAAAGAACTATCGTAAGGCCAATATTATGTGAGGTCTTGACTCTCGTCACTTTAACTTGAAGCTTCAGAGTTTCTCTTATTCGAATAACAAAGTTGGCTGAAGGATCGACTCGGATTCAGCCTTTTGAAAGCGTAACCCACGAGGAGCCCTAGTGGATCAATCCCTTTGGTGGGTGGAATGCAGCTGATTACTGAAGCTGTAGGTGTACCTTTCTTCGGGGTATGGAGGTTTCGAGAAGGGCCCCAAAGCCTTGCCAAAGCTGCTTCGATCGTTTCTATTTTCCGTCGTTCGCAACCTGTACTGTCCGTGCCCTCTGATCTATAAATCTTTCTCATCTACCTTCTCTTCTTCACGCACAGTCTCTCACTCCCTTTCTACGGCCGCACTATACAATTGCCTGAGCCCTCAATTTTAGCGTTTTCAACGAACTTCTCTCTCGTTTTCTTCACTACCGGCTCACTTCGTCCCCCTTGCTTTTATCTTCAAAGCAAGAATGGCACCAACTTGATCGTGGGAAGCGTCTTTGAATGTGAGTCTTGTTGTGAAAATTCGCTAGCAGTCACTTCTAGATCGTCAGTTTTGTTCCCTGTTATATTACCTCTGACTGGAGTAACAGTGAAGCCGTTTAACTCGGCTATAGCCAGCTGTTCACAAGGTTGCTGATTTTCATCGTGTTCTGCCGGCGAAAATCTCCTCTACGCGCTAAATTTGACTAATTATAGTGCGCAAACGGAATCTGTGAGGAATAGTAGAGGAGGGACTGAGTCGAGCCGGAGAGTAGGGGTTCATTTCTCTGCTCAAAACAGTTGTGTTACTCGCTACACGCCTCTCATCTCGACATTCTCGGACGTCCTTCCACGATCGCCAGTCATCTCAACAGCAAACCCTTCATTTCACTCCTCAAGTGTTTCTTTGGCACGTCAATTATGTCTACTAGCTTGCAATCATCCTTGACAGCTTCCTTTACTTGATCTGCGCATGAAGCTCAGCGAAGCCTGCCCCCCCCCCCTAAACTCTTTACATGACGTGTTAAGTGCGTGTTGAGCATGAGCCTCATACTGATGTCATCCCTGTAAAGGTTCAGAGAACTAATTAGCGTATTCGAGAACATATTACCGTTGATTAATTATCCTGAACATGATATTCTTTTCCACAATTTTTGCTCTGCAAATGGATGAAATAGCTTCGCTAATTATCCTGCTAGCTTCTAGCTAGCAAAGCAGACGGCCGTAAGTAATGACTGAAGCAAACAAATAATATCACAAGAATGTGCATCTGAGAAGGAGTTACCATCTCTTGAATCTCGAGGAGCAGCGTCAGCCCTGCGTTGCGCAGGTTTTAACGGGGGGTGGGGCATAATTTGGGGTCGTGAAGGTGAAAAGGTGGAATAGTGGGGTCGTCATTCGTGGAAGCTGGAATGATTGTGGTGGTGCGAGAGGGGGCTTGCATTTGGTGGGTTTTGTGACAATTTCTGAAAAATTTGAGGATCCGGGTTTCCCACATACATACACTAGCGGTCAAAAGTGCTCGCTGGAACGATTTTTAGTGATTATTTTTTCCCGCGACACCCTCCAAAGAATGATATAATAGGTTCCCTAGTGCCTGTATCATGCTATTCTGTATCATGCTTAGTGAGTGCACATAACTTTTCAGTAGATCTCATCGATTTAGACTTTCTTCTTAGAAGCAGGTTCGTGCGAAAACCAAGTGTTTCTCAGCAGCTCAACATAGCTGCTCTTGGCGGCTTACGATTCTAAGCAACCCAACTTTTTATGGAAATAACAGCACTTTCGGAAGGCCACAATCATTATAAATAATACGAAATACGTCACATCCAGCAATCGTGTTCCATCCTACCACGCCATCGACCAGATCTGTCGCGTAAGAATTACCATCGGTTCCGGTTCTTCCAATATCTTCAAGTTGACATATTAGAGAACTAGGGGAGTAATCAAGAAGATCTTGCTGGCACGTCCAAAAACTATGCGCGTGCGAAAAACTTCGCTGTTCAACTCGGAAATGAGTATTTGAAGTTGGTGAAAAACATGCCTGCCCGCTATCGCTCCCTAAAAGCTTAATGGTTAAGGTACTGCTACGGAATGGAGGGTCCTAATGTTCTCAGAGACTGACTAACAATGTTGTCATTGCAATTAATCAAATTGGTTGTGTCTCTGTTTTTGTTAGAAAATTTACACTGTTTTCTTATTTTTTCTTAGGTAAGCCTTCTGCTGAGATGATGAACTTATGCTTATCTGGAGTAGTGCCAATTCAACTCCCAGTGTTGTAGCAGAGTCCGTATAAATGCATCGTGATTGTGTGAGCATCACGAGACAGTTCGCCTCGAAATAGCTCAAACAGGAACATGAGTACAACTGGTACCGACTCAAACTCGGTGGTGGATCCCAGATAGTATTGGGATGGTAAGAAAGTCCTGAGCCGATTTTTCGAAAGCTCCAGAACTTTCGCTTATTGATCGATACCTAGAATCTGCTACGTGATAGATTATCGCTGTCGATCATACTTCTCCGCAGTAGGTATATATAGCCGGGTTGCCTTCTTTAACTTTAATCATGATGTCGATTCCACAAGAGCACTTTCGAGCGATCATCTTCAATGAATGGCGCTGCGGCACAGGAGCAGTGGAAACCGTCAACATTATCAGCATCGCATTGGGAAGGGACACCACTTCCATCATCAGTGCCAAGCTCTGGTTCGCAGGCTTCGAAGGAGGAGACACGGCTTCCGAAGACAAGACAAGGTTGGGAAGCCCCAAACAGTGGAAGACTCCACCGTTCTCGGCGCTGTCGAAGAGGATCCGGAGGTTAGCACCCGCAGCCTTGTGATAAGACTCGGGTGCACCCATCCCACAGTCCTCGGTCCCCTCCACGCCCTCGCCACAGGAAAGTGCCGACTCGATGGATCCCTCATGTCTTGACCGATAGCACGCGGTTCAGGCGGGTACCCATTTGTCAGTTTCTCCTTCTTTGTCCGCACCGAAAGGAGTTTTTGGAAGGCATGATTACGAGAGATGAGAGTTGGGTCCTCTACGATTCTAACAAGCACAGTGCCGTGTGGCTCCCTCGAGGAGAAGACCCGCCGACACAAGCAAAATCGGACCTTCACCCCAAAAGCTGTCTTCTTTGCTACCTCTGGGATTCGTGAGGAATGCTGTATTATGAGCTGCTCCCGCAAGGACATACCGCTACCGGCAGCATTTACGCCAGTCAGCTCCAGAAACTAGCGGACGCTGTTCAAGAAAAACGACCGAGACGAACTTCTGTCCACCTACTCCACGATGACGCCAGGCCCCACATAGCTAAAGAGACCCGTGCAAAATTGGAAGAGCTGATCTGGGACGCGGTTCCCCACCCACCCTATTCCCCTGACATTGCCCTCTCTGATTATCACTTATTTCATCCCCTTAAGGCATTCCTAGCGAAGAAAAAATTCACCAAAGTTGAAGACGTTGAAAGAGCGGTCAGCGATTTCTTTGACTCTCAGTCTGCTCAGTTCTGGGAGAAGGAGTTCCCATTAGGTGGGACTCTGTAGTGAGTAACAATGTAATATAATGTCTAGTAAATTCCATTGTACCTCAACATTGTGGCTAGTTTTGTTGCAAGCTTATGAACGACCTAAATTTATTTTCATATTTGCACAAAAGATCAAGCAGTAACGGAATCGGTAGAGAGAGACCTACAAAAAGGAATGTAGCGGAAATACAAGAAGAAACTCTTAAGAAGTAAACGGACGCCTGCCAGGATATATCACCGGAGTAATGCTCAGGTAGGGGGAGCAAGGGAGCTTGTCACAAAGAATTGCTTATGTTCGTTCATACGGTACCTCGAAAATGGACCTCGAAAAGGGCGCTGGGGCCTGCAGATGCTCACGGTTAGCGCGTCATTAAGTGGTACTCCTTTCCCCGCAGTGCTACGAACGTGCATCTGCGCCCTCTCGTACAGCGTGTTCTTTCCCGTATTCTCGCTTCTCTGCGCGCTGTAATTCCCTTTCGTACTACAACCGAGGCAGGCAGTGCAGTACAAGTGCGGACTTGTAGTGTTCTTTGGTTCAGTTTGGATTTATTTTCCTCTACTAACCCATTTTGTAGTTCCATCTTTACTATTAAGCGCTCTTGCACTCCCCCAACTTTATCCTGGGAACTGCCCTTAAAGGTTCAATGCCTTTTTAGACGATTAACGTTGTCTTTCGTGGTTTTTCTCAACGCCCAGGTCGGCGTTCCTTACAGATCTGCTGGTAGTGATTGCAG
>MU868349.1:421070-436804 GCA_036418205.1 Ostertagia ostertagi
GAAATAGGGAGAGCTTGATGATACGGACCTTCTCGGAGATGACTTTGTCTACTCTCCAGCCTAAGAAGCTAAGATTTCTACAAGGAGGTCTTTCAGGGCAAGGTGCGCTTTTTGGAAACGGTTTAGTACATGTTGTAGGGACGCATGTATGGACCACAAAACCATGTTTCGTTTTCGCTGAACGGTTTTAGTAGTACCAAAAAAGTGGTGAATAATACTCTTGATGGTTCAATCCCCCGCGGCGACTAAATTTTGCAATCAAGGTTGGCGGTCATTTTTGATCGAAACACCTATCGCGACCCATACCTTTAACTTCCTGGATCGCCCAACTTTTCTGGACATCTAAGATCTTCACTCTTGGCTATTTTCCAGGAGCAAAGCAAGAAACTCACTTATACTTCGAACCTAATAATGCATATGTCGAATTAGATTGCAGGGCATTCTGTTTTGTTTTCTGCACGAGGGGCAGGGTTTCTGTCGCAAACCTTTCTATTAGGTTATCGAAAAATTCTTTGCGCATTTGTCAACTTTTTTTACAAAATTATTTTTCTTCTTCATCGCAGCCAACAACACTCAAACACATACACAATCATGATCACCGAAACATTGCTCTTCAGCTACAGGCTCCTGGCTGCTGGAGGTCTTTCAGGAGGTCTTTAGGGCAAGGTGCGCTTTTTCGGAAACGGTTTTGTGCATATTGTAGGGACGCATGTAGGGAACGCAAAACCATGTTTCATTTTCGCTGAACGGTTATAGCAGTACCAAAAAAGAAGCATAAGGTACTGTTAAGGGTTCGATCCCCCGTGGCGACTAAATTTTGCATTTGGGTTGGTGCCAAATCGCGCTAAATATCAAAATCAGATGTCAAATTCATCGTCAGGACCATTTTGAAGCCAACAAGTGGCCGCCAACCTTGATTGCAAAATTTAGTCGCCGCGGGGATCGAACCATCAAGTATTATTCACCACTTTTTGGTACTACTAAAACCGTTCAGCGAAAACGAAACATGGTTTTGTGGTCCATACATGCGTCCCTACAATATGCACTAAACCGTTTCCAAAAAGCGCACCTTGCCCTGAAAGACCTCCCTTGTTAGAAATCCTTAGCTTCTTAGGCTGGAGAGTAGACAAAGTCATCTCCGAGAAGGTCCGTATCATCAAGCTCTCCCTATTTCAGCTGCATCGACGCCAACAGAGGCTTATGGTAGTCTGACTGTGCCAGGTTGCTGAACACACAGGTGGATCAGATCGTCTCCATAACAAGCTGGGAGACTTTTGCTGGGCGTTCTTCGTAGTTCGTGGGTGAGCGCTGCCGAGATAAAGGAAACTTTGTCAGATTTTGCAAGGGCCATGCCGACGAATCGATCAACTTGCCAACTTTATTGTTCTCCAATAGCAGTAAAGTTCGTTGGCAGCAGCTCTCCGTGAGCGAAACATTGCAGCCTCATGAGCTTTCAATGTTGCCTCCCAGGTTGCAGTTCTCGAATCGGCGTTGCAATCCTTTGTTCTACGCATCCGAGCCAGTCGTGCTTTCGCGTGTGGTTTACGTGAGGATCCCACTTCTTGTTACCACCAACAAAGTTGTCGGGTCAAGCGAGAGACAGGCGGCAAATCAAAATGTTCATGCAAAATCTGAAGGCACTGAAGGCGGTTGTCACCCAGACCACGAATCTCGTTTCACCATAATTTTTCTATTTCTAAAGAGATATTGAGGAACGGCCATTGTGCTCTGGTAACACTAAGAAAGCTCTGCCAACTCCCATGTACAGGAAACTCTATTCAATCGACTTCAGAATACATTCTTCATTTGGTGTAACAGGGAAATATATTTTTGGCTTTTTTCTCAGTAATCTAAACATCGGTAAACAACTAATTACCATATTGAGAAAGATAGTTGTCAACAGCAAAACAAAGGCCTCTTGCTGCGTCGCTTCAATCCACGCACTTTTGTGGGCTTATAAAGCAGGAGCAGTCGAATATACCTTCAGTGAAAGGCGATTTTTCAGCTTCAAACGCTGCAAAATGCTACGAAAGAAATCCTCTGGAGAGAATTCTCCAACTTCTCTCTTCTTGTAACCTCGGCATGTCAGTTGTAAGTTTAACAAATTTTCTTGTGCCTTACGAGGTTGTTCGGTGGAACATTTATTAATGGCCTAACGTTTCGACTGAATCGTCGTCTTCAGAGGCCTGAACGTGTTTCAAGCGTTAGACTTACGCTCTACACCACCAAGCGCCTCATCAA
Source organism: Ostertagia ostertagi (assembly GCA_036418205.1). Taxonomy (NCBI): domain Eukaryota; kingdom Metazoa; phylum Nematoda; class Chromadorea; order Rhabditida; family Trichostrongylidae; genus Ostertagia; species Ostertagia ostertagi. The sequence continues at coordinate 423,312 of MU868349.1, forward strand.
CTCTAGCGGTTTCGACATCGTGTCAGAAACCCCTCGAGAAGATCAGGACAGCGCAAGAAATAAACTCACCGTCGGTTCCACCCTTCGAGCGGAAAAGTCCGCTGCCACACAGAGCGCTGATCAGTTAGAACTGAAGAATACCATACTGTCTCCTTATGTCAAAAATAGTCGGAGACGCACGTAACGCTCTGTCATTCTACAGCTCGCAGTGCGGAATGAACGGCAGTAGATCATTTGTTATTGAAGGACACTCATCGCGGCTGTTCATTCTTGGATTTCTAGTGAATATCCAGAATGCTTCTAATGCCTTCCGCGCGGAAATTTCCGTCTCTTGAGCCAGCAGCGTGCACCTTATTTCAAATTCATTCCCATTATGCTCCTCAACCTTATGTCTTCCCAAAGGTGTTGTCACAGTACCGCGTCTCAAATTAGCAAGATGTTCCTTGATACGAATTGCTAAAACCCTTCCTGTTTCCCCTATGTACGTAGCATTCCGCACTGCGAACTGTAGAATGACAGAGCGTTACGTGCGGCTCCTGACTATTTTTGACATAAGGAGACAGTATGGTATTCTTCAGTTTTAACTGATCAGCGCTCTATGTGGCAGCGGACTTCCGCTGCCACACAGAGCGCTGGTCAGTTAAATTCCGCTCGAAGGGTGGAACCGACGGTGAGTATTTCTTGCGCTGTCCTGATCTCCTCGAGGGGTTCCTGACACAATGTCGAAACCGCTAGAGTTGATGAGGCGCTTGGTGGTGTAGAGCGTGATAATAAAATTAGTGGCTTTATATATGATTAAACTTTTAAATAACTTAATAAATAAAATAAAGATAATACATAACTTTTTGTGATTAAACGTAAGTCTCGCTTGAAACACGTTCAGGCCTCTGAAGACGACGATTCAGTCGAAACGTTAGGCCATTAATAAAAGTTCCACCGAACAACCTCGTAAGGCACAAGAAAATTTATTAAACTTACCTCTGGAGAGAGCATTGAACACCGCTCACATTCGTTTAACAGCGGATGTTTCAAAACGATCCCAAAATACAGGGTGGCGAGAAATTACGTGCGCTTAAAAAACGTCCTAACTTCATTTTTGTCCATAAAAATTCGAAGGAAATTAATTTTATAAAACAGCAAACTCTAACATTCAATAATTATAAAAAAGTATCGAAGTGGCCGCTGTCAGTTTTGATATAGATCTGAATTAGTTTCGACATTGAGTCGATGGTGCGGCGAAGCTGGAGAGTCTCCTGGTTTGACGAAAAATTCTCCCATTTAAGCAGCTAAAACTCCTAAATCACCTTCAACTTTTTTGCTCAGCTCTTGGGAACATTTGTAATTGGAAAATACCTGCAAGAATTCCGTTCGCTGAAAGTTTGATGATTTGGAGCAGTATCAGTGCTTTGGGCAACCCTCCATTGATTTTTATCGATAAAATCATGGAAATCAATGCGAAGATATATCATGAAGAGGTCTTCAAGAAAGCTCTGGTGCTCTGGAAGCAGAGTCACAACAATGTTGTCTTTCTTTGTCTATGAACAAAAAATAAAGTCAGGATATTTTTTTGCGGCGCACGTAATTTTTCGCTTCCCTGTATTGTGCAAGATGAAGAAGAAAGTGCGCAAAGTTTCCACAACCTAAGATCAACCTTGAGCACATACTTTTTTGCCAATGAATCGAGTTACTCTCTCAGAGAGTGAAAATTTTTCTCATGTCTATAGCTTTAACCTCAAGTGTTGTTGTACATTGAACACACAGCTGGACAACAGCAAGGGCAGAGAGCCATCAGTTAGTGTATATTCTCTGCTATGCTGTTTTTGGTGGCGTAATAAGAGGGAAAGATGATGACGTTGCTCCTTCTGCGGAATGCCCTGAAATTCCGAATCTCATAATATCCACAGATGGCTATTTTTTCGAATTAAGAAGCACTCATACGATCTCAATTATGGGAGCAAAGGAAACAAAAAGTAGCAGCGACGTAATCTTAGACGTCAGTTCCCGAGTATTTAGGAAAAGAGTGTGGTGGGATAATGTGGTTCATTAGGGAGGGAAACTCTGCGTAAGCAGAGTTCAGCAATCCTGCGCGCCTACACGAGAGAGTCAGAAGACGTCCTTCTTGTGAAAAGTGTTTAGTTCAACCACGGTTCAGATCTTCGTCACAAGTTCATCAATATTTAGTGGGCTTTAATCGCTCATTGAGGGTCATGACCCGGCGCAGTGAGTTCTCTGTTCTTCTCACGGCTGCCTATAGTGTTTTCTGCTAATTTCGATTTCTTGCTTGTCATCTCCTATCATGCGCTCTTTGATGCATGACCTTCACCTCTCCAAGCAGCTTCTGTGAGCTTTCTGCTGAGATAATGCACTTATTCTCCAACCCTCTTTCCTTCCTAATCCTTATTCATTCGCACTGCTCAAATCCATTCCTTGTTTTTTTTACAGGTTTCAAGACAGGTAATATGTTTCATAAAAGTACGCTCGATTATTAATTGAATATTCAAAGGATTATTATCACAGAGGGAGCCGGCCAACTTTGAAGTTATCCACTTTGACAAGCTCACTTTACTTTGTTCAGTAGGAGTAATAGCTGCCATCGGGATGAGCTACGTGTTGAATAAGTAAGCTTTAACCTTGCCCCAGGGCCGATACGTCCTCCCAGTTGAAGGTCTGCTGTCAAGAGCCAGGGGATATACGACCCCAGCTGAGGATTTTTCGTGGAGGAGAGGGACAGGATTGATGACTATGTATCATAGTACTAGGGCTCGAAAATCTTTAGAACTTCCATTCAAAAAGGCGCGAAAATTCATGGAAAATTTTCGAAAAAATCTATTGAATTTTTTCAAGGAACTCCAACATTTTATCCGAGTCTCGCCTCACTCTTTCATATTCCTAGTAGATCTCACCTCCCCATAGAGCAAAATGCGATGGTGATGAATTCTCTTCGACGACACTTTGGCCCACCAGAACAAGCTGTTGGCAAGGTTCCAGACTTAACCCAGTTTCTTGCCAAATCCCTCTAGGCCAAGTTTAAGATCAATGTTGTGTTATAACGCTTGTAAGTGGCAGAGATTGAGTTGTGAAGTGTAACGTCAGTAATGAAAATATTAAGTTGTAGGGAAAGTTCTCGCGGTTTTTCGAAGCACGTTGAGCTCTGGTTGAGCAACTTTTTTGAATCGAAGCCAGAAAAGTTCTTTGCCGAAGGCATCAAAAGTCTGCCCGAAAAATGGCGAAGAGTGATAGAACGTGATGGTGATTACTTTGTTTCCTAATATGTTTTCTTGTTGATAAAAAATTAAGGTAATGATATGTGTCAAAAACCGCGAGAACTTTCCCTACAACCTATTACGTTGGCAATGACGAGAATAAGTCCCCTCCAAAGTAGCGGAAGTGGCGGTGTTTGTGTGGAGCCAATGGCGTTGAGCCGGGTTGATGTTGCCTCCTAAGGCCTTAGCACTTCGGGCTTATCAAATCGTCCCGACATTTGTTCACATACTCCCCTCTCAGGTTCCACTGCACTTTTCTAAGAAAAAAGCTTAATTTCGACCAGAAATTCCAGACCTTGGTTTCAAAGGAATGATTATTACACCAAAATAACATCGCGTTCAGTCGAGAAAGATTGTTGAAACAAAACTTCATTTCCTGCGAAATGACAAGAACTTTCCGGCTTTTGATACGACAGCTGGTCACGTCATGAAGAAACATTTTGAACTTGTTTGAATTTTCTACTTCACTCTGCCGTCAAGACATAATAACTAATTCTAACATTATCCATTCAGCACATAGCTATTCATCTCCCGAAAGTTTGGGAAGAAAAATGATTTATGGGCTAAACTAACATTGCCAATGTAGCAAAAGGCGACCCAAGATTCATAAGCTGTTCCTTGAAGATTATTATTATCGTTCAGATAATTGCGAAAAGGTTTGAATATTCAAGTGAAGCTAGAACTGTGTCAGAACTAATTCGAAGGATATGTTGAGGCGACGCCAGCGCCGCTACATTCACACACTTTTTTCCATTCTTTCTTCCTGTCTGTGAAAGGTTCAAATTAGTGCTGGCACAAAGCGTGACAAAAACAAAGAAGGTACGGTAACTACTGAACAGCATGACAAAGGATTTTTGATTTGCTATAATCACTAACTGAAAACCGTCATGAAGGCTTATAAAGCTGGGAGCTTACCCCACGTTCTCTGGACCTCCACATTTGTGAAGTAAAGAGACTACTTATGAATGTGATTAAATTTTTTTATACTTAACTCTCATTTTTTAAAAAATGCGTATAAGCAGAGAGCCTTTGTCGTGACTTCTTCCTTTTATGCACACTCCGATGAACCAACCCATGTAAACTGATTCTCTCCATAGGTAAGATAGAGCTGTCCTCGTCGGCAGATGTGCCGGTCTCGCTGCTTAAAGTCACTGTTCGGGATCAAATTGGGGTGTTATATTGTTTGAATATTAGACAGGAAGTCCGATGAATAAAGTGATTGGGGAGAAGAGTGAAAACCATCATGTAAATGCTGAAATTTCCACAATTGATCGATAAATGGTCAGCATAATTATTATCACGCGCTGCCCTCACACATTACTGAAATTTCCCTTCTGAAGCCGGTCGTGGTATGACGGAGAGACACAGCGCTGCGAGGAGAGGGAAAACGCGAGATAGTACGTCGTACGCGAGAGGGCGCAGAGACCACGTATGCCGTGATTGATAAGTGGCAGCGCCGGCAGCGCACACGGCAAATTTTAGCGCCATTGCTGCGCACTTTTGAGTCGCAGCAGTGTCACGGCTCCGTGGCTTGGAGACCTTTCTTTCTCATCTACGAGTGACTACCTCGTGGCACCTAATCACAAGCCGTGGCTTCAAAAATGCATGGCAAGGGCGGTAGAGGTTTGTCTTTTTTGTTTGAACCCCGCTCCTGATGCTACAGTACTTACACAACGAGGTGTCTTTTATCCCGCTAGTCTTCCACATTTTCCCTTACATTACTCGTATTTTCTTTCTCCTAGGCTCACAGTGTCTCATAGACTGCCTGCGCTCTTTTCTGTCTCATGAACACGTTAGCAGTCAAGGAGAAGAAGCTACTTATTGTCAATATTTTTAGCGGTTTCTTCCTTTTCTTTCTTCACAAGCGATCTACTTGCTAAATACTTGTTGATTCTTCTCTGCCAAGTTTTTTTTTATAATGAAGCCTTCACTGCAGAATGTACCGCCAAATTGATCCGAACGTGGAGATCTACAGTCGATATCTCGAAGTCTGATTGGGCGTGTCACCGGAAATGACGTGGCAGCCACCGCACTTGATAGAAGTTGCGCGGATAAGCTGCTTCCAACACGCTTTGCTGATATCTGGCGGAGTATTTTATCCACACAACATCTATCAAGTGCGGTGGCTGCCACGTCATTTCCGGTGACACGCCCAATCAGACTTCGAGATATCGACTGTACTTTTCCTCTTTAACTCGTTGCCAGTTGGTTGAAAAAGATGTTGTCTATAGGCTCCCGCAACTGTGGAACGGAGTTCATGTTCGGACTTGTGTACCGTACCCGGGCCTCAGCCCGAAATTTTCTAAACTATTTCCAGTTTTTAGGGAATTGTAGGATTTAGTGCACTAGCCACAGGCTACCCTTGAAATCGCATTGAATAGCTGCTACTTAGATCGATTCAATGAAATCTATCTCAAGGCTGTAAAATTTAGACTCCTTTGAGATAGATGAAACACATCCCTTAAACTCACTTGTGTAGTCACCATAAATTATTTAATGGATCAAATGTTTGTTCATTTACTTCCACAAGTCTAAGCGCAATTCATGGCGCAGTCTGGCCACCATGATTAACTTCAACGCTTTCCACTGTTGTGCATGCATAGCGAGGATAAAATGCTTTCCTTTAGGCGAGACTCGAATGCGGATCTTATGCTATCGGAGCAAGTATGCCAATCTGCCAAGCGTCCTTAGTAAGCATGAAGTCCTGGTTTGTATGGCTGAAAACAAAGTTCACGCCCCTGACCAGGGTCAACCCTATCGTTGGTACTATTTGGAAATTTTTTACGACCCCCCCCCTTCATGGGCGAATTGATACGACCCCCCCCCTGTGTGTAATACTTAATAAATACTGTGTAATACTACAATTCATGCACTCATTTTTATTTTTTACTCTTCTTTAACTCATTTCAATAAATTTTCACTTCATTTTCCGCTTGCAAAACAATAAATTTTCATTTCATTTTGCGCTTGGAAAAGATTGAAGTAGAACGCATACTGCGTAATCCCTTTTTTGGAGAGGAGGGAAGCTCAGAGGTGGGTGTAAAAATTTGTGCGAATGGTTCACGCTCCCTCGGGAAAGGGAGCGTAAACCATTTCGCTCAAACTTTTACACCCCCCCTGAGCTTCACTCCCCTCCAAAAAGGGATTACTTCATCCGATGTGACTGTCGCACCGCATCCCAGTCCTTACCGGAAGAGACCCGACGAAACGAGGGTCATACGAACGATGGTCGACGAACGCAATGATAAGAAAGTAAAAAAAAGGTAAAAGTGGAACAACAAGTAACGAAACCAAAAGAAGTGAAAACGCGTATTGATCGTTTCGAACGGTGTGGATCGCGCCCTGGCAATGGTCGTGGCAATGGGGCGCGTTTGCTGATCGATTACTGGTGACGAAGGGGATATTGAAATGTAAACAATTTTTCCTCTTAAATTTTCAGGTTCCTCGGAAGACGGGGGTGGATTTTGGATCACCGAGGCTCATCCTTCTTAAGTAGAGCGGATTTGTTCTTAAACAATCTGAAGTAATTAAGTTATTGAGCAAGAAATGAAATTGCACTACAATTTTTTACCTTCCACTTTCTAGCCCTATAACTTTCTTCGTATTCAAGCTTTTGCGGCGAAGTGATTTGATTTGAAAAATTTAAATTATTTTCTCTCCACTTCATGTCTAAATTTTCTTTCAAAGTTAATTTAATAAAAATTTAGCACGTTGGAACTTTTTCCTGGTCAAACGCGACTTTTCAACCTTCATACGATCATAACTTCTCTCAAAGTTAGTCATTTGGGAAGCTGAACGCGCTATGAGAAACTACAGGATTCAAGCTTTCTAACAAGCACCTATTCCTGAAATTCAGTACTTCAAAAATTAGTCCCGTTGGGACTTTCTTTTGAAGGGGCATTCTTCAAGTCATTTTCTTAAGAACGTGGGTTTTTTTAGGTTTCACAGGCCGCAACCTCCAGGGAAAACAATATCGTTTTGACCATAGGAAGTGTTAGAATGCTTCGAGCATGCGCTTGCAGTGGCATACCCTGCCTCGGTGTGCGCCATGCCTCGGCCGCGCTTCTGATTCGCTGGTTCGATTGGAAGCTCATTTAGAAGGAACTGGCTTACAGATGCTCTACTATCAATTTTCTTGCGTAAACAACTTCCAATTGCTCTTTCCTTTTGTACCAGCATCTATTATCAGTAGGGCGATTAGTAGAAATCCGCCGACCAGCGAGATAGTACGACCCCCCCCCCCCGTTGGTACTTGTACCAACGTAGGGTTGACCCTATGTGAAGACCAGCGATAAAGAGCAGTCAATAATACAGCCTAGCACTTTTTTTAGCAGCTTTCAACTAAGGGAAATTACTAATTCAATGCAGAGCCTACAAATTTACTTCGAACTCATCATCTACACTTCCTGCTTCCGTTACCTAACCATCAAATTTAATTTGTCGAATTAGATTTGAATGAAAATTCACTTAATAAGAAATTCATTTAATAAAATTCATTTTTCTCTCAGAAATGCTTGGAGTTTCCACAGTTTTTTTTTGAGATTTCTTTGCGCTCTTCATAACAGAAATCCGGTTTGGAAAGCACTACTCATTCTTTTCGTCTAGTCAGTTGTGACGTGCCTGGGAATTTGGTCTTTGGAGTCAAGCAGTGTTTTTGAAGCGATTTCGTGCATGTTTAGGGTATATCCAACTAGCTCAGCAGGAAAGGATGATGGGTCGAAGTGGATGCAGTGAGAACATGAATATGTTTTGGACGCTGATCTCTAATCTGCTTGTTAAGTCTACCAATCTATAATATTTTCTACCTTGAGTTGTGGTGCAATACAGAGCATCGGAAGTGGTCCGAGCTCACGGGCGAGAGGTCGTAGGATCGATTCCCTGACGGGTGGTCCCTTTTGCCCTCGCGACAACATGGTTGAGAAGCTTCTTAACCACGTCGGTTCTTAACTACGTCACTTAGCGCTTGCCTATAGTTACCCGTACATAGAGTTTGCGAGATGTCCCTAACAAAATTCTTCTTAACTTGTTAAGGAGTGCACATAGAGCTCCAAATAACCCTTGACATACGTTTCTGCAGCAAACAGATGTGATATGTTCCGGATGTAAAACTGCCAATAGGGGCAAATTTGTAGCCAAATCACTGGAATCATCCTAGGAAATCGATCTTACAACCTTTCGCCCGTGAGCCCGGGTCACTACCGTTGCTCTATTTTGCTTCATGCTTCCACTTGGTTCTCCGAGTGCCGTCACTAGAACTCGAACAACTAGTGTCTTATGACCTATTACATAACATCTCACACTTCTGGCGCAGTCTGTTCTATCGATCGATTTGTTTCTTAATATTGTGCTGTCCCGGAGCCTCATCAGCACCTAAATATTGTATAACACAGAGAGGCACCAAAATTTTATTTCAAAAAACTTTTGGAATACTTTTGAAATAAAATTTTGGTGCCTCTCTGTGTTACACAATATTTACGATCGATTTGTCTCTACTCTCCAAAATCGCACGCTTTAACCCGATTCTTTCATTGCGTCGCCTGATACGTAGCCGCCCAAGGCGGACTTCTTTCCATGCCCCGCCTTTGGCTCCGCCTTACCTTCGATTGTCCATAGAGTGTAGTTTTTGTAGTTTGTTTCTCTTCGGAAACCGAATCTTCATGCGTGAAACTTTGTGTGCTGTTTCCAGTGATCACAACTGACATATTCATGTTGAGAAAGAATGCAAGATTTTCCGGGGGAAGATTCCTTCAATGCTTCATACACTTTTTGAAAAGTCGATGTTGTAGCAGTATTCGTCATTCTTAACACTTCGATGTGTACGGTAATTTTGCATGCGGTAAAATCACCGTCGATCATTATGTTCAGGGTAAGGCGGAAAGACTCTTATTTTCCGTTAATCCGCATCTGAATCTGGCTTCTAGCAGCCTTCATTAGCAAGTAGGAGTCATGTTCTATCGTAGAAAAAGGTGGAACTTATCCCTTCAGGGGTCTCACATCTAACCAACCATACATTTCTATTCACTCGTACATATTAACGTGTTACAGTATCATCAATTGCGAATAACGCCAGGGAAAGCTTTTTCACTGCACTTATTCATATTTTATGCATTAGATTTCTGAATACCTTCGGAGCAAATCTTTTTTCCCCAAAGTCTATGGAGAGGTCACAGGGTGTGTTTCGCTAGAACACAAAGCGACTTTTCCGCTTTTTGCTGCGCTAAACTCTTTTGCTACGAAAATACTGGGTCTGCCACCGATCAGTATTGGACCTGGGGTTCTCGAAGCGAAAAAAGTTCAGCGCTGTGAGAAGCGGAAATGTCGATTTCTGTCCTAGCGAACCAAACTCGAGGTCGCAAAACTAATGTTATTCATTCAGAGACCAACCTGGGTGTTTCGAAACGCAAGCTCTAGTTTAGGATCCCTTTTCCGGCTTCACATCTCGTCAAGAGTTTTCTTCAATTTCCGTAGGGATCATCTTTTCGATGGTATCTGTCAGAGCTGAATGACCTTTTCACTAAAGCTCTGAATTTCAGACCCCAAAAAAAATCAAGTTAGTATGACTTGGACAGAAATTCCCTTCTCAGCGTGGTCTCTGCGTGGTTGTTTCATTTGAAGACACCACATTTCGCGATCAATTTAGGGAGAAAAATTTTGCACTAGAGAAGAATATTGACCCGCAGGCGCAATATTCATCACTATTGCGGTCAAACTTGTAAGGCAGCCCTGCCTCGTAAGTTTGTATCCAGTTTTAATTCCATGAATTAACCCGCGGACCTCGTGGCTCCTCTGCGTCGGATTTGACCTCATAGGCAGTGACTGTGCCTCACATGTCCCACTGCGTTCTCGTATTTTGACGTCTGGACTTCAACACACAACCTCATTATTTCTACTCCGTAGTCACCTACAACGCGCAAAGGAGCTTCAAAACTTCAATCAAAGGGCTTCGCAAATTTCGCTTACTGCTTTTTTCAGTGACAGGCCACCCAGCAACGGATTTTTCAAATCCTACTATCCACATTCTGCGAATACAAGATCTGCTTCTGAGTTATTTGATAAGAACTACAGAGCTAGCTCTGTCAGCACCACACCACTAGTAAAGCTGGCAGTAGTAGCTTAACCCTTTCGGACCTCTTTATTGCTATCGTTTATTACTTGTGAGCACATAAATATCATTACAGCGAAATTTGGAAGCTATTCGATTCCGATTTTAGCAAATTTCGAAACTAGGAAGCTTTGAAAATTGGCACCAGCATTTTAGTTTTTTTTTGAAGCTTATGTCGAAACAATTCCAAATTTCTTAGTTATGTCGAAAAAGTTTATATCTTGCACAACATTATACCTCACGTTTTAATGAAGAATGATATATTTCAAGTATTTTAGAAATGATTGACACTTACCTAAGGTTGCTGAGGCCAGCACCGATTCATTGTTCACTTGTGCACAAATACTTCTTGCTGTACACAAATATTTGTAATGCTAACAGCAACACACAATAAAATGGCAGGCTCAAAGCATAATTAGGAAGGGAAGGTTGTCTGTATAATCTCTACAGTGGGTAGTAGAAATATGCTGTTGCAGCGGTAATGCAGACATTTGAATTTGATGGTGGCAATTGCCGTCGCCAGGTCCAAAAGGATAAAGCAACAACCCCCAATGAAGATCTCACAATCTCGTTGAATAGCCTATCTGTGAGTATGTCCACGAATATTGAAGAATTGCCGTTGTAGCTAATGAGACAGTGGCGCTAAGGCTTTACAAAGTGAGCTAATGAGGACAAAGAGTGCTAAGGGACGACATACCTCGCACATACCCCATAACACGCATCGTGCAGCTAACAAGTACACATATTTTAGTAGAGCCATGGGGCAAGCAAGTACAGACTATCGTCCGAACACGCCCATCGTTTTATAGGGAGGAGAGGTGAACCTTGCCTAAGGGCTTCGTCGGCGGTTTGCTTTGCTTCTTTTCATTTTCACTCAACCAGAGTCAACCCTGCGTTGCGCAGTTCGCAACGGCACGTTGAGAGATCCTCAACGCACGCTGTATGGGCGGAGACACAGACGGCTCGAGCATGCGAGTGTGAATGTTCGCGCGAGAGAACGTGTCGGGCGAAACTGCGCAACGTGGCCGTTGAGAACTGCGCAACGCAGGGTTGACTCTGCACTCAACTCGGCATCTACAATTTCATTATCGCTCACTGCTACCATACTAATCCAATCTGGGGCTGTCAATTCATGAAATCATGACGATTTTCCAGTAAAGAGTCCTTTTTTCGATATTACTTCTCTCTAACTTTTGTCGAGAAACAGTATTTTGTGAGGGTGCTACGCGAGTTTTATCAAGCTTCCCGATTCAAGTTTGCCTTTGCTGCGAAATCTGATGCGTCAGCCTAATGAAGGCATGGAACAACTTTTCGGCAATCTTGCCCTTCTTTTCGATTTGAGTTATGATATCCTCTTCATCAGCAGGAATGCATTATGCTTCTTGCTTGCTCAGCATGCAGTTATTTAGAGGTATGAACACTCAGTCATCTCAACTTGATTCCTATCGCCACAGTTGCGAGTACTGTGAGCGCAACCGTGCAAGATTTGAGAAAATCATTCTTTTATCACTTCACGCATTCAGATTTTTTTTGCTGGGCTAGCTGGAATGGTAAGTGCTAGAGGGCAGGTTTGAAAAAGTGGTGTAGGAAGAACTTCTCCGAAAAATTCTTAGCATTTTTCAAGATTATTTACGATGTTTGGTATCGTGCACAGACTGCAATGGATGGTTTTTGAGTTGCGGATATAGACGCAAAGAAAGGGAACGAGTGAAGGATGCTAAAGCCACGGGTTGGGGTTGGGTGCCAATAGCCAGTAGCTTTTTCAGTGAAAAGCGGGTCTCCGAGTCTGAAGTTGCGACACTGTTGGACTCGAAAGCCCGCAGCAATTTAGCTAGGGCTGGTGTCAGAGTCCGTGATCCGTCGCGCGACTCACAAAAATCGCACATGCGCTTATTTGAACATCTGAATACTGAAACAAGTAGAATCATGAACAGTCGTCATTCAACCATCACCATCAAGCAGAAATGGCGGCGGGATTGGAGAGCACCTCGCAGTATTGATCGGGCACTTGTGATTGTGCTTCGCATTCGCGCGAATCGCGCGATGGATCGCGGACTCTGACACCAGTCTAAGGCCTTCATTGTGTGCATTTACCATCCTTACCAATCGCGGAATACGTAGCGCCTCCCTCTTGCGTGCAACGTGCTCTTCCCGTTTCCCCTCTCCTCGCAGCGCTGTGTCTCTCCGTCATACCGGCGACCTCACAAGGAAAATTTCAGTCTTTTGAATGCTTCTCTTGCTGTTTTTCCTGATAAAATTCCTCATCGCACTTCTTGCTTCCGAACAAAATGACCCACCAATTCGATCCGACTCGTGCCTTCAAAGGAGGACAGGAGTGAAGGTAAGATCTAGCTGATTTTGTTTGGGAGGATGGTTAGTGATCGTGTCTCAAAATTTTTATTACCGCCCTGTTTAGCCTTAATTCCCTACGCTCTGTGGTTGTCCTGAATAGAAAATTCTTTCTGATTTTTACCTTGTGTTCTCAGAGCACTGCAGAAAACTAGTCCTCCTAACGGCGCCACCAGGGTCAACCCTACGTTGTTACGAGTAACAACGGGGGGGTCGTACTCAGTTGAGCTTGGAGGGGGGTCGTACCCTCTCGGTGGCCGACAGTGGGATTCTTGGTAATATCGGATAATAGCCAGCACGTTACGTTTTCGTAAGATGACTGATACTAGAGCATCTATAAACCACGCTTCCCTCTAAATGAGCTTTCAAATGAATCAGCGAATTAGAAGGGCGCCCGAGGCGTGGCGCGCACCAAGGCAAGGGATGTAGTGCAAGCGCATGCTCGAAGCTTTCTAGCACATCCTAAATTAAACATGAAATTGGTCTTCCAAGAAGTTACGGGCAGTGAAACCTAAGAAAACCGCGTTTTCGGAAAATGGCTTGAAGAATACCCCTCAAAAAAAAAGTAACAACGGGACTAATTTTTGAACTGCTGATCTTTCAGGAACGCTTGGGTGCTCGTTAGAAAGCTTGAATCCTGTAGTTTATTATACCGTGTTCAGCTTCCCAAATGAATGACTTTGAAGGAAGTTATGATCGTTTGAAGGTAAAAAAAAAGTCGCGGTTTGCACTAATAACTTCCGTTACTCCTCCCCTTATACGAAGTTATACGACACCAA
>MU868349.1:437945-466641 GCA_036418205.1 Ostertagia ostertagi
CGAAGGCGCGTTCACTAGGACCCTAGGCGCCATGGACTTCTAACAGAGACTCCACCAAACTTAACATGGTCCGCCCACCGTTCGATATCTTGTCTGCGTCGCCACGTTGATCTGCTATGCTCTCTCTTCTCGGACTTCTCTACCGCTCTCCGCGCTCACATTATCTCTCATCTCCCTGCCTGTCTTTTGAACTTCTCCACAGCATAGAGCAAAATGCTTGTATTTCCTGTGTATTTCAGGATTTTCTTTCCTTTTTTCTCCACTGGTGGTCCACCTCCCATCCCCTACTTTCACATTTGAGTGGAAAAAGCGATCAATATAATCCTGGTTTTGCCTCTAAAGAGAGGTTAGGTCCCTGAAGGAACGAAAGGTGACGCTCTCGCAGCGCTCTTGCAGGTGATTACCCTAGTCCTTCGTATTGTTATTGCTGGCAAGTAATAGAAATGGGGGCGCAATAATGAAATCGTTTTATGTTTTGAAGGTAGAAGTAGAAGGAAAAAAATAGAAAGCCAGCGTAGTCGGCATCACCACATTAATTGCTTGAAAGGATTGACCTCAGTCCCGGTGATCCCGAAACGACCGCAAATGTCTGCGCAGCCAATCACGCACTCTTCACGACAGAAGTGGGCGGCCGTACCGAGGCTCGGTGGATCCGCCCACTTCGACGGCGTTAGACCCCCTTCCAACGCCTTTCAAAGGTAAGTTTTCAAATCAGTGACATTTCCTATGTACTTGACTAGGGCTAGTGCATGTTTACACCCTTTAGATCGAATGGTTGAAACCCTGCTTTAACTGTTGCTTCAAGTTAAGTCCGCTTTCTAAGATCTTCTGGACGAATTGACAGCAGATCCTGAGATGCTGACTCCATCGTTAAAGGTGATCCTCTATTAGGTGATTACCCTAGTCCTTCCGAGTGGTGCATAGCTCTCGAACCTTATTTTTCGTTAAAGGTGATCCTCTATTAGGTGATTACCCTAGTCCTCCGAGTGTGCATAGCTCTCGAACTTCATTTTTCTCCACCCGAAAGATGTGTGCTTGAACCATGAGAACAGCGAACACGTTTGAAGAGTAAAAGAAGGCATACCCTGCGAAGTTCAAATTTTGGAGACCTTTTTGGGCAGTTTCTTGATAACGGGTTGATGCGAACTAATTTGCATAGCCGAAGCTTAATGACAGTTGACCTAAAAATTGTATGAGCTTTTTTAAAAAATTCTAAAGCGTTTCAAAAATCTCGTAAATCATGTACGGATATACTCCACCGTTAGGCAGGGAGAAGGTTTTAATTTATTTAGGAATCGAAGCGCTTCTGTGTCGAAAAACGAGTTTCGCCTTTAAAAGAGACGCGCAGGGAGTATGAACCCGTGAATATTTTTTTGAGAGGTTCTGGGAATGCTAAAAAAAACATGCAAAAACCATAGCTGGTTCATCTCCGCTGAGAACAAATTTTGCATTTCTTTGATTTCCACTTTCTTGGGCTCATATATGCATAAACTTATTCTGTAACAAAAAAAATATCCAAAAGGTGACTATTCAACACTAAAATGCTCTCTTAATATTGTGCTGTCCCGGAGCCTCATCAGCACCTAAATATTGTATAACACAGAGAGGCACCAAAATTTTATTTCAAAAGAATTCCAAAAGTTCACAAAGTTCAAAAATTCCAAAAATTCAAAAGTTCCAAAAAGCAAGAAAAAGAAAAGATTCCTTTGAAATCTTCTGAGATATTTCAAACGAATTCTTTTCCAATCACATAGGAAACCACAAATTATACCATTGTAATCAATGTATTTCAGGCCTGAAGGTGTTATACACCGAAATATCGCGAAGATTTCAAAGGAATTCTTTTTCAAACTGTTTCTTGTTCTTTTTGAAACTTTTGAATTTTTGAATTTTTGAATTCTGTGAACTTTTGAATTCTTTTGAAATAAAAAATTTGGTGCCTCTCTGTGTTATGCTACAGATGCTGTAGATGCTATTAAAAATAAAACAGGTTCACTTCTCAAGAAAATCTTTGGCCCTTTTTCTGGCGATCACAGGGCCGCAATCACCGGAATTATGCTCCACGCACAGGCTCCTATAAGATGCAGCGAACAGTTTTGAAAAAACGCTCCATTTCCTGAAGGATCTTCCTACTCAGTGCCAACAAGCGCTCAAAGCCGTGTCCTACACTTTTCAGAAACCATCATTAGTAATTCTTAATAATTCTGCTGTTGAATCCCTGCATGTCCCATTCTGATTCAAATAGATTGGTGGACTGAGCATCTCTGACTACGAACGGAGCTTCACGATGGAAAGTAAGCTCATAGAAATAAGGTTAGAGGCGATCAGTGGCAGGTTTGAAGAACAACGATGAGAAACGGCCGGGAACCCGAGAAAGGGACCACTTCTTTATCACTGATTTCCACACTTATGTGACTCGCATTAGTGCGGCCCTCTCCAACGCTAGCGCCGTCTCTGCCAAATGGCTAGAATCAGACGGCGAGAGGGTAGGCGTGCAACGGCGCGAGTGGTGCAGGTGTCGCCCTGCTAGGCACAAGGGCGTACACTTTGCTGCCAAATGCGCATCGTCCCGCATAGGAGGCTGCTTTACTTTCCACAAAGCATACTACTTTTTTGGCCTACGACCATACCATAGAACCCTCCCTAAACAGTGTGCTTCAAAAGCCTCTAATAGCAAAGGCAAGACTTGAGTACCAAATACACAACCATGTAGCTCATTAGCCATGCATCTTTCGTCATCTCGGCACCTCTACTCCATCGTTATTGCACTGTTTACTAAGAAGACCGCCTTTTATTTCAGTGGGGAGTTATATTGCAGCAAGAGCGCTTCATATGGTGTACATCATATGTTATGCAACATCAGTGATTTTTGTCGAGTATTAGCTCCGAACTATTTCTCAAACGGTATTTCATACATACTTAACAAATATACAGGGCTAAAAATGAGGAGCGGTCAGGATCCAAATTTACAAGAATTATTACAAAACAGAAAAGCTTAAAGTCATAAAATACTTAGGAAACTTCTGCTCAACACAATAGTAGAATCATTCAGGGCACAACGAGGTAACAGTTTCCGCAACATCACAGACTATGAAAGCAAACTACTGCAGTGCGTTTCGGATTAAGGACGGTTACATAAGTCTTCAAAACACTCGTTCACGGCCATATGATGGAAAGGCAGCGGCAATGGTCAAAAGCTTGCATAGTTAATAACTAGCTTGAACCGCACCTTGGGAAATCTGACCAGGGAAGGTCGTCAGGTCAGTTCGGCCATTAGCAGTGAGCTGCATACCGTTGCACTCGCCTCGAGATGGTGAGCTCGAAACTGCCTTCACTATTTGCTAAACGGTTTACTAACGGAGAGTTATAAAGCAAGAAAGTGCGCAGCGGTAGTGCCCTGGTCTCGCAGGCAAGGGTGGTGGGAACGGTTTTTCGTGGGAGCCTGCTTTTTGTTTTTCAATGTCAGTGCGGTAGAAAAGATGATTCAAGTTTACCACTAATGAGCGTTATTACCGGTATTGAAGAGTTTGCGAGCAGGTTGGCACATGTCTTGCTGTCAGACAAGGCATTACCTGCATTCCGCTTCTCTAACTTAGTTAAGATCGTTAGCAGATTAATGAGGTGGGAAGACAGTTCGAGGCGAGGACAAGTGTATAGAGTCAATTACAAAGTCCACCGACCGCTTGATGATTTCCTTTGAGGTTTCAGGCTTGCATGAGAGCCTGTGTTTTGATGTACAGCACAGTGTCTACACTAGAAACTGTTTGCTTAATGGATTGTAGATTATTGACTCGAGGGTGAGTGCGGGTCGTGGCGAGCGCGTAAATGAGCAATAGACCTACATTCAGGGATGGGTGCACGGGTAGGGTTTATCATTGATTAGGTTGTCCCAAAAAGTTTGTGCGATTTGAACTTCTTTTGTAAGCTACTTACTTCAAGCACATGACGGCTACCTATCGCCATCTATTATTTTGCGTCGAACTATCAGTAACTTGTTTAAAAACATCCAACCGAAGATTGGCTACTTATGTACCTCTCAGTACCTCTCAAAAGGCTGGCAGTTACGAGCTGAAAAAGGCAGCGAGGTCGGTTTCGAGGGTATTTATGTATTTTGCGCTTTATAGAGGACTGCTGAGCACAAAAGGATATGTCTTTCGGACAGGCGTGCTAATTACTGCACAGTGATTGTAGACTTTTCAGGTGTAGTTTCGGCTGATTTGATATCGCTCATAGTGTGTCGAATAGAAGTGTTTAGATGCGTGGAGCGACACAGGTATTTCGGGTTTTAACCCATAACGGACGGCCAGTGTATTTTTCGCGTGCGCCACCATGTGGCGCACGCCGCCACCCAGGGTAGGGTTTATGTAGGCTTATGCGAACAGCAGGGGTAAGACGGGGCTAAAGTAGGTGTCCGTGTCTCATCATCCAAAAGAAGAGATTTCCGTTGACGAACTTGCCGCCTAATGGTCAAGAATAATGGAAGCTGTAGGTGACATTATCGAAAAATGCGAAACAACAACCCCGAGCAAGGATGTGGCTATATTTAGGGGAAGGGGTCTCGGGACGTGCGAACCATGGGTAAGCCACCCATCAAATAGTAAACTTATGTAAATTAAGACAAAATGTATGTAAAATTTATTGTAGGTTTGTCAAAAATCCAGCCGTCCAGGTCCTGGGAAGATATGTTATTCCACATTGCTGAGAGTATATATGGGTATATTAAGATTGCTAGAAACATTCCAAAAACAAAAGAAATAATCGTGCGCCACCTTGTGGCGCACGCCGTCCGTTATGGGTTAAGATTGTTTGAAGTTCGCTGAGTGGCTCTCTACGTTGTGTCACTACACTTGATTGAATTCATTAACCAGATGAGGAAGACGTCCCTAGTGGTGTGTCGAGACACTCCAAAAGAGGACGCGACAGCACGACTTGTGTGAATTTTCTGAGACATACCAAATCAATATAAACATATCAAGAAGATATTCAAAGATGTTCCGAGATAACACTGATTTTTTTCTGGCAAAAGAAAAGAGGAACACAAAAACCGTTTCGGCAAACACTCCTGACCGCTACCCCACAAGAGAAAATGTTGAGACGGGGACATCGCGGTGTAACAGTCTTCGTGTACTGCAATCCCAGTTTGCCCAAAGAGTTCTTTGACGTTGCGAAATGCTAGCTCAGTCCTATAAGCACTCCTTTTTTTGAATTCACTTCCATTTTGTACGGGTTTTTGCGCTGGCTGGCGCGAAAAATAATAGCAACCGAAAGAAATTGGGAAAGTTATTCCAGGATGCAATTTCTCATCCCTTAGAACTAATTTGGAGGGCAAATTCAGGAAATTAACAACATAGAAAACACGAAGAAGAAAGAGTTAAATTAAACTTCTTCTTCGCAAAGCCGATCTGTGGTTTTTGACATGCCTTGTTTTTGTTACTCTTGTTATTGTAAGACGTTTAGCAGATTACTACAGTTTGTGTCATGTTTGTTCAGCCACTTTCTGGAAGCCTTGACATGTTTTCTTTTCAGTAGCAAATGCCCCGAGTTCTGCGATAGCGTCCCGAATTTTATCCATGGCTTACGTGTCCCTAGATTTAACACTTACGACCACTCGCTTTGAGATCTGTGGAAACCATACATCAAAGAGACTAGAGAACACTCCTAAAAGCAGGAGCTCTTCTGCTTGTGAATCTTAAAGGGATATCTACAAACACTAACTTGTGTATTCGCTTCGAAGCGTCGAGAACCGGTATTGAGACGATGGAGGGTCTGATTGTATGAGCATTCGAAATTAAAACCATCTTGCTGGGAGCTTTCTGGCGAGATGAAACAGAAAGAATACCGGAAGTTGTGGTGGACGGTACCACTAGAGCGTTACCAAGAAGTCTCACGTAAATGGGGTATCAACAGCATCGTTTGGATCCCCGCGCTTCTGGTCATGGCCGCGACGCCGCAACTACAGTGGACGAGTTTTTGTGTCTGTGTTATTCGAGATTAATGTGAAGCATCCGCACCAGGGTCAAGCGTGCGTTGAGGAATCCTCGACACGTCGCAGGGGGGGGGGGTCGTATTGGCCCGCTGGGTGGAAGAGATCGAGCCATTTTGATGCAGTGGGATCATCACCGTCGGAAGACAAATATCAAGGATGAGTCGATGCCAGGCCAGAGGATTTCCAATGAAAATGATATTTCACCCACACAAAATTTTCGTGATTCTGAGGCGTCCGGTAATTCTTAGTTACTTCAGTGTTTTATCACCACACAAATAAAGAATCTGAATTTCGCACGCTTTCCAAGAGATATTTCATCTTTCAAGTAAGACCCCGAATCTGAAGGGATGTGAGGTACACGGCGCATCCGAGAAAGGGTCTAGTTGTTGCGCGCGCTTCAACTACGGCTCCTTGGACAAACAACCTCAATTCAGGAACAATCGAGAGAATTCTGAAAGTGTCCGTGCGCATTTACAGGGAGGTGTACACCATTCAACATTGCGTTAACGGACTCTTCAGGGTTAAATTTATAAACATGTAACCTTTAAAGTTGAGAAACGCTAATCAATCACTTTTCTTAGAAGAGAAAAGCAGTGATTCAAATCTGCTCTTACTTTAGTACATAATCGCCCTTAAAAGGATATACAGCCGTTGAAATAGTGCCAATGTAGCGAAAAAGTACCTTTCGGCGGTACTCGTGCAAAAATCCTCAACGTAGCCGTTTTTTTAATACTGGACGTTTGGAGCAGTTCTAGTAAGCATTTGATAGAGCAAATCTTCTAGTTTATGATGGCGTATTTACTTTTGGGATTGGATGAGTTTGAACGGAGTTATGGCTTTAGGAAGTAAAAAAACTCGCACTCATCACAAATTTTCCTCGTTAATTTTGCAAAATCCTCAACGTGGCCATTTTTTGAATACTGGACGTATAGAGCTGCTTTAGCAACGGTTTGGTAGAGAAAATCTTCTAGTTTTGTCTGCCATATTAACTTTTCGAATTTGACGAAAATGAAGCAAGTTGTTGCTTCGGAAAGTGTAAAAACTCGTGCTCATCTCGAATTTTCCTCGTTAATTGATCTAAATTTGTTATTTCTTATAACTTTTTGTAATTTCAGTACTGATTAGAAAAAGCTCTTCACAAAACTTCCAAATCTGCTTTCAGATTGAAAATTCGTCATATTTGAAGAAAGTTATAATCATTTGAATATTTGTTCAAATTTCAATAGTAAATAAGCTGCTCCACGGTCAACGCCAAAGTCCAGTCAACACACAGT
This sequence comes from Ostertagia ostertagi, assembly GCA_036418205.1. NCBI lineage: Eukaryota > Metazoa > Nematoda > Chromadorea > Rhabditida > Trichostrongylidae > Ostertagia > Ostertagia ostertagi. Next base: position 445,206 of record MU868349.1, read on the forward strand.
TGGCGAAGGCGGTTAAAAAGCTTCTTTCAACTGAAGGGCTACGTGCAAATTGAGAACCACAATCTGTGTAGTACTAGAATTTGGTAAGTCTTGTGGAGGAAATAAATAAAGAACAGATGTTGTCATGGTATGCCATTTTTAGTGGCTAGTTTGTCGTTTTCTGGTCTGTTTCTCGTTTGCTCGTTTGGTAGGACTCATCAATAATGATTATTCTTTGACTTTCACTTTTGTACTTCTTAAACGAATTTTTTGTGGGGCGGTGGGGTAGCAGGGCTTTTTTTATGAGCAGTTTTGGGGGAGAATTAAACAAGCTTTTCAACCTTTTCATAGTTCGGCTTTTGAAGAGGGTTGTTTCATGGACTTCGGCCTCCGGCGGAGGGGGGGGGGGGGGGTCGTATTTCCAAATTTTCCTCAACGCCTCGCTTGACCCTGCTCCATAAGGGATATTATGGGATTGAAACTGAGTATAGAGATGCGAAGTAGAACGACAGTGGAGAAAACTTAGAAAAACCGTTGACAAAGCCGTTAACGACTCCCTAGGCTGGTTTGGGAAAGAGGCACGTACAAACAAGTTTTCTGGAGATGTCAGTCTATCGGTTGATACAGCTATCAACCTAGCCGATTTCACACTTTATGCCAGCCCGGCAACACTTCCGGAGTAGGCGAAAGCGGTGGGGATATAGTGAGGGCTATGGGGCGGTGCTTTACGGGCCGCAGTTTGGATTATGAGTAATGGTTTACGCTCTGTGGGTGCGCAGGTTATACAAAAACGATAGAAGAGCTTTTTTGGCACTAAGCTGGGACGCGTGTCTCTAAAGGGACGCAACAGAGAGCCCGGCGCCTTATGGCATTAAATTCAGTCAAGGGCCGTAAAACTTGAATGTATTTCGAACTTTCTCACTCTTTTTCATTTAGTACAGCGATTATGAAAATTGAAAACAAATTATTACGCCATTTTCTGTAAAGAAACTAAAAGTAAAAAAAAATCTGAAATCAAAGTGTAGAACAAGAGTTCTATTCTTGTGCATCACATAGTGAGCTCTATTGAATTGCTGAAACTGGTCAGTGGTCGAAAACACCAGGGATCTCGGATGTTTGCCGACGTCGCGACGCGCGCAAGTGAGCGCGCACGGCAGAGCGACGAACGGCAATTTTGTTTGGCGCTCCCCGTGTAAATCAGTCCAGTCGTCAAGCTTAAGTTTTGAAATCCATTACGTGATTCCTTTTCACTGCTAATACTGCATCTGTGCTTACAAAAAGTAATGAAGTAAAGCGCAGCAAAGCGCTCCCCCGATGCGTACTTGATGATCAGTGCACTCAATTCCCACAAAATCGGCACAGCATTTGAGTGTGTATTTTGCTCGCACAACCAATTTCGACGGCCGACAGTATAAATTGAGCATCTTTCTCTCACTAAACAAAATCATTATAATCAAAGAGGGAAACGAAAACTCGTTTGGAGCGGGTGCGATTTTACCCCATATTGGACTCCACCACTGTCTGAACTGTTAGCCGCAAAACTGTGCGACTTCCTCTAGGCATGCATGATCAAGCCGCCTTACCCGATAACTGCCGAAAATGTCGGGCGTTCTCTGATCTAATGTCCTTGCCATTATTGTTCGAACTTTAGGGAGGATTCCTCAACGGCTTGTCGAGGATTTTCGCCTGATTAGTCACGCTCTCCCGCGCCGACATTCACACTCGCCATGCGCGAGCCGTCTGTGCTCTCCGCGCGTACGTTCACTCTCAGCAGTACTCTCGCGCAGTGCGGAGCCATGGTCGAGGAATTCGTGAACCGTTATTCACCCTGCTTAGCAATGAATGGACAGAGCAGCTAATTCACTCCACCTCTTGAATACCAAACTTATCCAAGAAAAGAAGTCCGAAAATAAGTTAACATGCTAAATGGGTGAACTGAAAATGATCTGTAAAGGCTCAAAATTCAAGACAAACATCATCAAACGGATGTGACATTCGTTTTGCCAATTTCTATCTAGAAATGTGAGGAGCGAGGATGAGGTTGAGCTGAGAAATGAAGGTTATTGAAAGCAATCGAAAGCACTATCATATGGCATTTCAGTTGAAAGCACGTGATGAAATGTTAAAGTGTTACAGTATCGTGAAAGAGAAAGGTTCTGAAGTCAAGCAAAAAGAAGAGAGGATTACTGAAAACTATCAATTTCCGGAGAACCTTGATTATTCGGCTTTATTGTGGCATTTTTTCCATCTACAAATATTTGTTATCTGTCTAAATTGCTGCAACTTGCTTTGCATTGTTGAGGATTTTCTACAGATCCCTACAGAAATAAATGAAAGTCGGTCTGGAAGTCTTCTAGGTTCAATGAAGTTGCATCCTGGAGAGGTAGAGAAAGACGAAGAAGATTGAATGAGAGAATTCCATGTGAAATGAATGCTCAATATCTCCCGCACTTTCACTCGGAGGAAGCTCATTTTGCTTGATTTATGCCCCATTTTCATGTTCCAGACTCATCCAAATACATCATCGGACACGGAAATAGCGCTTATTACCGATAATGAAATTGTTAGGGAAAAATAGTTAATCATGAATCTGTAAAAAAATAGGTAGGTGCGCACACAGCGGGTCGTCAATTTGTCAGAGTGGAAAGGCTCCTTCAAATTTTGATCGAATGTGCTTCAGTGCGATTCCACAACGACAGACCTATTCTGAAATCCTGGAGAATTCAACTCAAGATTTGCTGGAATGTGGCGAAAGAGACCTAAATGGATCTCGTGTCGTATCGAAGCCTGCTTTGACTGCGTCACCACTCGGTGCCTCGTTTATCTGCTAAACCTTAGTAATCAAAAAAGAGGGTTTCAAATATTTGCAGAAAATGACAGATGATATGCCGAAGGCGAAAGAGCTGCAGGATCAGGAATCGCTCTTAAGGAAAAGCCGACTTTAGACACGCCTAACGCACCATAAATGCCCTTGAATAAATGACCGCTCCAGTGGCCACGCCCAGTCTGCTCCAACTGTTCGCTAGACTCTTGAGTCATGAACCACTTCCCATTGGAAACCACCCTAAGTATAGGTAGGGACGGGTCCTCCACCTTAGATCCTTAGTAGAACTTTCCAGAATGGCATCCATTTAGCCTGTTCTCATGCAGCGCTTGTCATCTCAACTTTGTTCCATTAGGGACAAAGAAACCCGGTAGATTGAGGGTTCTTATTAATAGATTCTCTCTATCGCGAGTTCCGGTAATGAATATGCCATACTCATCATAAGTTAATGCCCTCGGGATCAAATCCTAATCGTAATCCAGCCAACGCCAATAATCGGTGTCTGCGAGTGTAACTTGTGTAAGCGGCACGAAGAGTCATGCGAAGACTTGAAGCGAGGGTCGACCATATTGTTGGGACCAGAGTCAACCCTGCGTTGCGCAGTTCTCAACGGCCACGTTGCGCAGTTTCGCCCGATTAGACACGTTCTCTCGCGCGAACATTCACACTCGCATGCTCGAGCCGTCTGCGTCTCCGCCCATACAGCGTGCGTTGAGGATCTCTCAACGTGCCGTTGCGAACTGCGCAACGCAGGGTTGACTCTGGTTGGGACTTTTTGAAAAATTTTTACGACCCCTCCTTCACGACAGATTTCATACGACCCCATCTTCACAACTTTATTTTCCCCTCGGAAAACACCGTCAAGTGGGAGGTGGGTATATAGCTACCATGACACCGCAAAATTTCCTCTATTTCCTTTACTTTTTCCCTCATTTTCGCTGTTATATACACATGTTGAATGGCAAATTTTCTCCCGCGCCTCATCACATGTAATTTCGTGCTACCAAAATAAGTACGACCCCCCCCACCACAAACTTCACAAACTACGACCCCCCCCCGTTGGTACTCGTACCAAGCGTAAGGTATGACCCTGCCCTGAGTACGCCACACAAATAATGAAAGCAACTGCGAATATGTGTGGAAGTTAATTGCATATCTCTAAAAGGGACTAGTCAATGCCGAATCCCCATTTATTTTGAGGATAGCTTAACAGCCTTAAGACGGCTCAGAGGTGATAGAGCGCAAAGCTGCGTGACCGGGAGGAGACGTGTCGTCACATCTTCCTTCAAAGACTGTTCACGAGGAAATTCTACTCACTAGCTCCGAAAGGAAGCTGTGCAGCGTAGTAATGTGCTGAATTCATGTGGTTGAGGATGAGGATGAGTAAGAGCATGAGACTCATACGATGCAGTTTCCGATGGTCGCGTGAACAACGAAGGACGGCAAACATCTGGTTAGGGATGCCGCCCCCACCACTCCACATTTCTAATTCAACGCATTCAGATTCAGATCCCCTGGTCCCAAGGGGAAGCAACTCGGAAGGAAGAGACCAGAAAACTTATGTGTGAGAGCATAGATCGCAAAGAGATGAGCTTTCGTTCCAAAATTGGACGCACTTATGATGTGATACTAAATAAAAATAGTAAAGTAGAAGGCATTGTGCGCAATTCCCAAAGCTTTTCGCCCGCAGGATTTCAAGTTTTTTTGTCAGCTTCAGACGAGCAGGCGCTTTGTGTGAGTGGTCCGACAGCATTGCTTCATCAGCACGCGCGAAGGCAGAGACGCAGACATGACAGTGGACGAGTTGTAGCGTTGCTGTGTGGTGTGAAAAATATAGCACCTTCGACTTTGACTTGACGCGAAATCATTGAAGTGCGCTTTCTGCTTCTGCTTTGCCACCGAGATTGGTATCAACTTTATTCGGCTAACTATAAGTTGATACCAATCTAGGTGGCTAAAGCAGAAGCAGGAGACGATTATAATCATGCCGAGACTGATGGAGAGTCGTTAGGACTATCATTGATTGCGCGTTGCACACGTCACCAACCCGTCCTGTTATCTTGCCGCGCAACGGGCTTCCTGTCGGGTACCTTTCCAGTAGTGATGCCGAAGTGCCTCAGGTGAAGGAGGAAAAGCTTAAGTGAAGTTTAGAGCATTTCGGTAATTCGGCATACACTTATTGTCGGCAACTCACCGAATCACGGAATGGCGACTGAATGAAGCTGTAGGACTCAGCTCATCAGCCCTCCCAGCGAAAGAAGCTTCGAAAGGTGACGCTGGTATGATTTTGCAGAATTGCTGCTGTTCTGTCGACAACAACATTCAATATATAAACTCAACTATCCGGCACACTAAATGAGTTATGAACTTTAGTTTCAATAAAGGGGCCTCTCGTAGAAAGAAATAATTTCGTCACATTAGCTCAATGTGTAGAATACTAGGAAGATATTACGCTCAGTATGGAGTGAAGTTTTTACACGAGTAAAAATATGATTAAGTTCCATGGAGTGGTAATCGAAACCGACGCCAGCCGCCGTTCCCTCTTCGAATGCTCAGGGAGCGCTGATTTGATGCCAAACTCAATGAATGTGGTCGAAACACTCAATGGCATCAATTCTACGGGTGAAGCGACTAGAAGGACAGCAGCAGCATTCTAGTATTCCTTCCTAAATGGAACACTGATCTTTGTAAACCGCTACTCATGAAACAAAATTCAAATATTTTTGAAGCTTATCTTTGCGACTCTGGCAACATAATGCTGCAGCCCTTTTTCTCAAATTATTGTTATTACTTCTTATTCAACTATAGGGCCTTCCCGATAGAAGGCGAGCAGAAGTCGTTGGAATGCAATCATGTACTTAGTAGGAACCCTTTTATACATACCAGAGATTTGAGAAATGGTAGAGTAACCGTTTCAGTGGCAAGTGGTTAAACCAGCGCCATGTGCATGCGCCCAGGGATGAAATACCTGATTATCATGGCCAACTCGGGAAACGACAGATGCGCAAGCCGTTTTAAAACTCCCAAAGGATGCTTGATACGAGTGACTGACTCCAGAGAGTGGATCGCTTGGCCGGCTTGACCAGAAAATCAGGCATATATCCTTTCACGTGCGGCGAGTTTACCTATGGGCAGTGAACGTATCGCCTGTGCCGTTTTCAATGCTTGATCGTGCAAAAGTTCCCTAGCTGAGAGATGCATGGTTGGAGTTTTGATTCTCTCTTCTTTTTACGAGGAAGTACGTCTTTCAGAATGAATGCTCAAAAGAATTTTAAGAGAAAGACTGCAGCTTGATGTTACAAAATCCCAAATTGTGAACTTCAAAAATGTTTATGAGTAGTGATTTGCGAGGAGCAGCTGTGACCAATTTGCTAACATGAGACTACCCAGTAATGTTTGTGGTGCACAGTCCGATGGAAACGAGCTGCTTTTTGAACTGGGTTGTACGCCAAAAAGGCAAGAAAAAATTTTGGATGGGCAGCACTATTCACCCTTTTACTGCCCCACTCCTCAAGAACTGAGCCGGATTTTGATCGAAATTCGTCCATGACTGTGGATTTTGCTAGAAACTTGCCTTCAGGGTAATTTGACCCGTAGATCACGAATATAATACCGGTTTAGAGCGAAAACGCTTGGCGCCCGCGCCACAGGCGCCGGCGCTATCACAACAGTTTTGCGCGGGCGCTCGTAGCGCAGGCTACAGGTTCACTCGTAACAAACTGATGTGATAATCATATTCTACGGGTCAAAATACCTCTGAGGACAACTTTCCAGCGAATTTGGGGATCCGAGATGTTCTGGCGCCTTTTGGCGCCGGCGCTTCTGACGCGAGCGCCAGGCGTTCTAGCGGTAAACAAATGTGATATTCGTGTTCTACGGGTCGAATTACCCCCGAAGACAAGTTTCTGGCCAAATTCACAGTCAATGACCAATTTCGATAAAAATCCGGCTCAGTTCTCGAGGAGTGGGGCAGTAAAGGGTAAATAGTGCCATCTTTATTCTTAGTAAAAAAACGGAGCATATTTCTTCCTGCAGTATCAAGGAAAACCATGATAATCAGCCTAGAGCACGAAAAACGGGACTCTTTCTTTGACCGTCGGTTACGCATTGCAGCGAATCTCATTCGTGATGCCCTCCTCAACGCGAACACTCTCTCTTCTAGATGGCTGGAGTTAGACAGCGAAGGGTTGTCCCTCAGAGGGTGTTCAAAGACGCGAATGGTGCTGGTGCGACCCTGCTAGACCGTTAGAGGCATCCTCTTCACCGCGAAGCATTCATCGTTCCGCACCTTTTGGAGGCCCGCCTGCTTCCCGACCAAGTACATTTGCCCCTTCCTTGATCTATCCTAATCGAAGAATGTCTTTATAAGGCGCACCTTCGCAGTCTGGGGCGTAGAAATTTTTCATGAGTTCCAGTCTAGTTCCTTTTAGACAGCTCTGAATGTGTGAGAGAGAGAGAGAGTGCGATATTATAGAACCGTTTGCTAGATGATCAAACCAGTTGAAATACACAAGAGAACATTTTGATGGGTTTAGCCCTAGGGCTGAAGAAGATTAGCATATTTTCAGTTGGCGAAGCGAACAAGATTGTGCGATAATAATTCTCAATGGATTCCTTGATTTTTCAAGTGCTTCCTTAATTCTACATGTAATAAGAATCTGAAGCTTCAATAACGACGATTGCTCAAAGCATCTAAGAAGAGTGTAGCTTCATTGACAGAATGCAATTAGACGCAGCTAACCAACCAAACAATAAAATGCAATTTGGTCGAGGGATGAAAGCAGAGAGTCGGAAGCACGAGATACTCTGTAGCGGCACACCAAAGGTCTGCATCATCTCGACTTCGTTAGGAGACACAAATGTATGAAAAGTAGAGAATATTTATGCCAAGCCATTTTATGCCTCATGATTTTGCAAGTCTTTGAAGGGCACAAGTCAGAGTGAAATTCAAAAGAACGCATCTTCAGGGCATATCAAAAATCGCTTCGACTGCCTGTATTCTTGACCGCTGCAGGTGTCTGCGCTCTCTCGTCCGTAGCCCTCTCTCACCTACCATTTCCTCCATGCTCAGTGATTTATAGCTTCAGCACAAAAGTAAGCAAGCCTTTGAACTTAGAAGCTCAACAGATTCGTTGATTTTTCTTCTCTGCCTACTCCCTCGTACCGATGCTTTTATTTTCCTGTGCAAAAACCACGCCAGTTTCAGGTCGAGACGTGATTTCCAAACCAGCCATGTCATGCATGAACAACATCTGCATAACTGGCAACATGTGGAATGATTTGTTTGTAGACATTGTTTGATAATGCAAACATAATGACGATGGACTCCTCCATAAGGTGCTTCATAACTTGAGCGTTCCTACATTCTACTATCCTCGTATGGTTTTTGTCGCGCGCACAATTCATATGTCATAGCAAGTACGTTATGAGCTAGTATATAGCGCAATAGATGAGTATACAAACCGAATGTTTCAACAGCCCTATGAAATTTGCAATCTAACCGAACTGAGGGCAAGATGCTCAGCTCGAAACCTAGGGCAGATAAAAGGCATCCTGTAAGAGGGGGGGGGGACTACCGTAAGGACGTGCTCCATCTCTGAACACGAATTTGCATAAAGTAGGGCACAAGACTCACTGAGTGGAGCCTCTTGTAGGTGTGCACCTATCGGGCAGCGTAGGACCGCGCTAGTCCAAAGTTGCTTCTCTGCCAGCTTAGAGGCAGTTTTGGTCTCGCAACGCCATTTATATGTAACTCCATCCAAAGGCAAAGGTACCTGTCCCTTTTCCAATTCTACTTCCCTTCGCGAATAAGTCCCTCACAGGTGACATTGTTTGAATTCAAAGACTAACTTAGCGGTGGCCGCGACTGGGTGTAAAAGGATTTGATGATCATAAATTCTCGGCACTATTGCACTATTACAACCCCAGTAGCTATGAGATGGGTCAAAAATAATTTTCGCTGAAACTTCGGCTATGGGGGTTATCGAGGGTCCTCATCACGAATATGATATTCATTTTTGGCGCTGGCGCCAATTTGGCGCCATTTGGGCCAGGTGGCGCACGACTGATTCCACTAAATTCGCTGTAAACTTCTGTATAGGGGTTATTTGGGGTCCTGATTACGAATATGACATTCGTTTTTGTTGTTGGCGCTATTCGGCGCCTATTTCCTGCTCGTCTGCGCCCTCGCACTAATTAGATCGCAATCAGGACTAAGCCTTTGAATAGTGGAGGGCTCCAAAGTGAGTAGGCCACTCCCCTGTGGTCTAACACACTCCAACTTTTGCCACACGGTGCGTGGTTTACCCACTCCGGAGTTTCACTCCCCTCCCCTAAGCTTAGTCTTAGGCGCTATAGGTGAGAAAGCTTAGAAAAGCAGAAATTATGCGTTAAGCAGCACGAATGGCAAAAATGAGTGTCATATTCGTGATCAGGGCCCCAAATAACCCCTATTCAGAAGTTTATAGCGAATTTGGTGATAATCAGTCGTGGCGCCAGCTGGCGCCAAATGGCGCCAATTTGGCGCCAGCGCCAAAAAAGGATGTCATATTCGTGATCAGGACCTCGATAACCCCCATAGCCAGAAGTTTCAGCGAAAATTATTTTTTGACCATCCCGGCCCCCGACTGGGGTTATAATAGTGCAATAGTGCCGATTTCTCGGAAAGAATGAGGGCAAATTAGATACATTGAAAAAGTGGTATCGTTCGATTCAGTGCTCTAAATACTGCAGATCGTCGGTTGTTGCGGAGCGAATCGGGAATCTGGCAACGGCGTTTCCCGAATAGTTTGCTGTACAAGGGGCTGCGACTGGAAAATCATATTCGAATGCTTCAATACTAAGGACAGCGCTTATCCAAGTGTACTCGAGTGTGTTGCGTCTCCCGAGTCGACGTTCAACCAGGTCGATGAAGAATGACCCTTTGCCAAAATTCTCACAAAGATCACCCAACGTTTGTAGGCGTTTCCAGAGTTCGTTTCGAGGAGTGTTTTCAAAGGTTAATAAACCCCAAGTGAGTCGGTCGAAGAACGTGATCCTGACAGGGACCAGCCAGACTAATCGACAGATTGGCGATTGCTGCAGCGCTCGAAAGTACATGGTTGTTGGCTAGCCTTACGAAAAACGGACTCTATGGGCCGACTAGCTGTAAATTTATGAACGAGATTGTGCACACCCTATGACGCACAATGTAAACTACGGCGTAGCGGCTACTTGAAAAACGGGCGAGTCAGGGAGGGGCATGGAGAGCGCAAAACAGACAACTCGTCCAGCCCCACCCCCTTATTTCGAAGGTACATAGAGGAAGTCTTTCAGTAATACATCGCGTCGACCCCGCGAGTTCAGTTTGTTTTGCTTGCTTTCAATTTTCACTCACGATGCACATCACATTTCATTATCACCCTTTTACCCCCACCATTCGATCTGGAGTTGTTGCCTTGAACAAAGCTGTATCCATGAGAGGGCATGCTGGCCTCATAACATTGAGGTTTTTTACTCGACTCAGTGAATCTACGCTGTGAAATCAGCTCCATTTCCACACTAGTACTTCATGCGCGACAGGCTACACCACTTGATAAACAACAAACACATATTTCTCAAGCTTGACTCAATCTGCTTTCTTGTCGAAATTGCTGAAAAAATCCACAAAGATATAAAATGGGACGGCGAATCGATCGCATTTCCTCCATTCTCATCATACTAGCACGAAGTATTCCCGTGGTTAAGTATCAGGATAAGCCATCACTGGGGACTCCTCGACATAAGAGGGGTCACATTGGACTCTAAGAGAGGGAGCCTGATAGTATTGCGCGAATTCCGCAATGAATCTTCGGAATAGATAGGAATTGAATTTATTAGGTACCGGATATCTTACAAGGAAAGGCTCCCAGGTGGCTCCCTGGCCATATTAGAAGAGATTTGCACCACTAGATGTGCCTTTGAACGCTGATTTCGAATATACCTTCTTATGTGCTAAACTATTCCCTGAATGAAGTTTATGAAGCGAAACAGCGCTAAAGCAGTGGTCAAGACTTGCAGCCAAAAAGTCGTTGGATCGGTCCCTCATCGCGTTTACTCTTGCGTTCTTTAGGAATTAGGCTAAACAAGCTATTAAAAGTCGCTTTTGCTGTACTGCAGAAGAAGGCAAAGCAGTGGACGCGATCAGGGGGCTGATCCTACGACGTTTTGACTGCAAATCCCGATCACTAGCGTTGCGCTGTTTTGCTACAACTCCCTTAAGAGAATCGTTTAGCAGATTTGGAAGGTAGATTTGAATCAGCGTCAAGAGCGCCAAATCTAACGAGATCTTATACACCCGTTCTGTGCATAGCCCCTGGCGAGCTGAGAGCATTTCCTTGTTAGTTGTTCCTTTCAGCGAGTTACGGCGACCCCCTTCCCAATGATGCTTTTCACGAAGTTATACGATATCTTAATTCAGAATCCGGGAGTGAAACAGCATATTCATCGAATGACTCATTAGCACTTTCCCATTTACCAGTATGAGTGGAAACCTCGTACGATTAAAGCTAGGAATTTTTTGAGTCGAAAAAGAGAGGTAGGTCGGTTTTGACATCATCTGACAAATCATCCCTCTCACTTGCTAAAAGTTTAGGCCTGGACAAAAGAAGTATACAGTTAGTTAGAGTAGGGTCCACTGTATGGTGGAAAAGTTAAACTTACCAGCTCAACTGGACAATTTTTCCCGGAGTCTTTTTTGCCACATAGGGTCAAAAACGCACCCTTTTTGAGCACACGTGAGTAGCAGATGAGCACATTTATTAGAATTTCTTGTGCAATCAACTTCGTTAAAGCGTTTGTGCATCATCGTATTCGTAACTGCAAGGATGGTCTACCACCCGTCTCGACTGATTTAACTAGGGCCACCTTTTTGACGACGATTGCGGGCATCACTTCAAAGACTTCACTGTCTTTTGAGAAAACTGTGAAAAACCGATGAGCATTTTAATGGTAGTATTCCCCTCCAACAAATGCAATGTTGGTTTGGTGGGCGGAAGTTGTAGCTCTCAGCAAGAATTTTGAAGCATTTGGTACACACATGCGAATTTGCACACTGGACCCAGGAATTTTCAAAAAAAAGTATAAAAATTGGGGGAAAGTTAAATTGTGAACCAACAATAGAAACAATAAGCAACATATTTCGCAGTATTAATGAGCAAAAAGGACTTTCTGAGATATTGATTTTCCATAGTAATCGGCCCCAGAGCTCAGAAAAGCGACACTAAGATATCTGGTACCTAATAGTTACAGTTCGGGTATTTTTTGAGTAGCACACGAAAAATTTTGGAAATTATGAAGACATTAGAGATTCCATCGAACTTCTGTGCTTATCCTAAGAACTATACTCTTAATGGCCCTAGTTGGTGAAGAATTCTCGAAGAAAAAACAAGCATATGAGAGATACGGTTAGAGTTGGAGCGAAATGGCGGAATGGTATCCTCTTTTAGGGGTGCGCTTAGTCTGCCATAGTGACTAAACAAGCGGGTTTCATGTAAACATCCACCTCTCATGCAGCGCGCAGTAATGTGCAGTGGTTGGGGCAGGGTCAACCCTATCGTTGTTACTCTTTGGAAATTTTTAAAAAAAAAAAACCCCCCCCCTTCATGGGTGATTTGATACGACCCCCCTTGTATTAACACTTGTGTAGAGACAGTGCTGCCATCAATATTTATTGCTACGTAAGTCCCTTTGGCCTCCTGACGGTGGAGCGCATTTGCTCACGGTGAAGAGGCGTCGAACGGGGAGTGTGGAAATTCGAGGAGTTTTTCTTTTTTACATTTCAGGTAGTTTGGAAGATTCAGGTGGATTTTGGATCGATGTGGCTCCTCCTTCCTAACGAGTGCTCATTTGTTCTCAAACACTTCGGAATGAATAAGTTATTAGACAAAAAATAAAATTGCAAGAGAATTTTTACACTCCTCTTTCTAGGGCTATAACTTCCTTCATATTCGAGCTTCAGCGCCGAAGTGATTTGATTTGGAAAATTCAAATTATTTTCTATCCAACCATGGGTAAAAATTCTTCGGAAGTCAATTTAGTAAAAATTTTGTACGTTGTTACTTTTTTCTGTGCAAAGGCGACTTTTTGACCTTCAAACGATCATAACTTCCTTCAAAATCATTCATTTGGGAAGCTGAACACGTATAATAAACTACAGGATTCAAGCTTTCTAGCGAGCACCCAAGCGTTTCTGAAAGATCAGTAGTTCAAAAATTAGTCCCGTTGTTACTTTTTTGGGGGTTTGCGTTACTATTTTTTTGATAGGTGAGAGAGGGCTACGGACGAGAGAGCGCAGACACCTGCAGCGGTGAAGAATACAGGCAGTCGAAGCGATCTTTGAAATGCCCTGAAGATTCGTTCTTTTGAATTCACTCTGAGTTGTGCCTTCAAGACCTTGCAAAATAATGAAGGCACTTGCATAAATTCCTCTTACAGTTTTACTTTGTGCTCTAACTGGAAGTCGAGAGTGCAGATTTGGTGTCCGCTGCAAGTATTGTGCTTCGAACTCTCTGCCTTTCATCCTCCCAAAAGTCATCTATTGGTTTACTCGCGTCTAATTGCTCTGATATAATGAATGCTACTATTCTTAGATGCTTGAGGAACGTCGTTATATGAAGCTTCAGATTCTTATTACATGTAGAATTAAGGAAGCACTTGAAAAATCAAGGAATCCATTGAGAATTATTATCGCACAATCTTGTTCGCTTCGCCAACTGAAAATATGCTAATCTTCTTCAGCCCTAGGGCTAAACCCATCAAAATGTTCTCTTGTGTAATTCAACTGGTTTGATCATCTAGCAAACGGTTCTATAATATCGCACTCTCTCTCACATTCAAAGCTGTCTAAAAGGAACTTAGACTGGAACTCATGAAAAATTTTACGACAGACTGGCCGAAGGTGAGCCTTATAAAGACCTTCTTCTGATTAGGATACGGCTGTAGATCAAGGAAGGGGCAAATGTACTTGGTCGGGAAGCAGGCGGGCCTCCAAAAGGTGCGGAACGATGCATGCTTCGCGGTGAAGAGGATGCCTCTAACGGTCTAGCAGGGTCGCACCAGCACCATTCGCGTCTTTGAACACCCTCTGAGGGACAACCCTTCGCTGTCTAACTCCAGCCATCTAGAAGAGAGAGTGTTCGCGTTGAGGAGGGCATCACGAATGAGATTCGCTGCAATGCGTAAACCGACGGTCAAAGAAAGAGTCCCGTTTTTCGTGCTCTAGGCTGATTATCATGGTTTTCCTTGATCCTTGCACCGCTGAATACCTCCGCTTTTTTTATTTTAGAATTAAGGAAGCACTTGAAAAATCAAGGATTCCATTGAGAATTATTATCGCACAATTTTGTTCGCTACGCGAACTAAAAATATGCTAATCTTCTTCAGCCCTAGGACTGAAAACCCATCAAAATTTTTTCCTTTTTTGCTGTAAACCCGCTTTCAAAAAGGCAGAACAAGTCGTCCATCGGCTGTTGTTTTTATACAAAGAATTATCTGTGAGTTATGTTAGCAAATTGGTACAGTGACTCCTCTGAATCACTATCATAAATTTTTGAAATGTTACAATTTGATTTTGTAATCAAGTGCAGTTTTCTTAAATTTGTCTGTGAGCATTCCATTCTGAAGACGTTTGTCGTAAGAAGAGAGAATCAAAGAAACTCCAACCATGGCATCCCAGCTAGGGAACTTTGAACGATCCAAGCATCGTGCACGCATGCAAGCAACTCGCCACGTGAAAGATTATTTGCCTGATTTTCCTGGTCAAGCCGGCCGAGCGCTCCACTCGTCTGGTCAGTATCGTATAAATCTTTGGGAGTTGTTAACGGCTTGCGCATCCTGTCGGTTCGAGGTTTGCATTGATATCAGGTATTTATCATGGGGATGCAATGTGGTTTAATCTGCCACTGGCCGTATCTCCATATTCATTGTTTTTGGGATTGTTTTTTTCCCAAGGTGTTCCTCTAGGGAGACCATGATTGGATTTCCTGTTCTGTCAGGAACGTATTAGTTGAGGAAAGGATTTTGAACATTAATTTGAGAAAGATGGCTTATGTTGCCGAGTCTGCAAGTTAAGTTCAAAATTTGTGAAGTTTTATTATGGAGTAAGCGGTTTACAAGATCAGTGTTATTTAGGAAGGAATACTAGAATGCTGCTGCTGTCCTTCTAGTCGCTTCACCCGTAGAATTGATGCCATTGAGTGTTTCGACCACATTCATTGAGTTTGGCATCAAATCAGCGCTCCCTGAGCATTCGAAGAGGGAACGGCGGCTGGCGTCGGTTTCGATTACCACTCCATGGAACTTAATCATATTTTTACTCGTGTAAAAACTTCACTCCATACTGAGCGTAATATCTTCCTAGTATTCTACACATTGAGCTAATGTGACGAAATTATTTCTTTCTACGAGAGGCCCCTTTATTGAAACTAAAGTTCATAACTCATTTAGTGTGCCGGATAGTTGAGTTTATATATTGAATGTTGTTGTCGACAGAACAGCAGCAATTCTGCAAAATCATACCAGCGTCACCTTTCGAAGCTTCTTTCGCTGGGAGGGCTGATGAGCTGAGTCCTACAGCTTCATTCAGTCGCCATTCCGTGATTCGGTGAGTTGCCGACAATAAGTGTATGCCGAATTACCGAAATGCTCTTAAACTTCACTTAAGCTTCTCCTCCTTTACCTGAGGCACTTCGGCATCACTACTGGAAAGGTACCCGACAGGAAGCCCGTTGCGCGGCAAGAAGACCAGGGACGGGTTGGTGGACGTGTTGCAACGCGCACTTCAATGATAGTCCATGAACGACTCTCCATTAGTCTCGGCATGATTATAATCGTCTCCTGCTTCTGCTTTAGCCACCGAGATTGGTATCAACTTATAGTTAGCCGAATAAAGTTGATACCAATCTCGGTGGCAAAGCAGAAGCAGAAAGCGCACTTCAATGATTTCGCGTCAAGTCAAAGTCGAAGGTGCTATATTTTTTCACACCACACAGCAACGCTACAACTCGTCCACTGTCATGTCTGCGTCTCTGCCTTCGCGCGTGCGATGAGCATGCTGTCGGGTACCCTCACTACAAAGCGCTGCTCGGTCTGAACTGAACTGATACTGAAGCTTTGGGAATTGACAGTACCTTCGTTCATCTGCAATCTCTACTTCGATCTGCGTAAGAGTACGTTGCCTTGCTAAGCACATCCGTCACTAGAGAACAAAGCGGATCTCACGATGAGTCCCGCTGACGTTCAGCAAGCCTTAATTAAGGGTTGTTGCTTGGTATTGCGCAAATCACCGACTTACAACATGGGCCGTTACCTGCAGTTAACAGATAAACCATGTTGTCTCTCTCAGAGAGCACCACGATTTTGAAATGAAACTCGAATACGTGGCGCACCCTGAAGCGCCATCCATCAATGCCTTTCTGCTTTATTATTTTTATTTAGTATCACATCATATGTGCGTCCGATTTTGGAACGAAAGGCTCAACTCTTTGCGATCTATGCTCTCACATAAGTTTTCTGGTCTCTTCCTTCCGAGTTGCTTCCCCTTGGGACCAGGGGGATCTGAATCTGAATGCGTATACGAATTTGAGAAATGTGGGGTGGGGGGGGTGGGGGGGGGGGGGGGGGGGGGGGGGGGGGGGGGGGGGGGGGGGGGGGGGGGGGGGGGGGGGGGGGGGGGGGGGGGGGGGGGGGGGGGGGGGGGGGGGGGGGGGGGGGGGGGGGGGGGGGGGGGGGGGGGGGGGGGGGGGGGGGGGGGGGGGGGGGGGGGGGGGGGGGGGGGGGGGGGGGGGGGGGGGGGGGGGGGGGGGGGGGGGGGGGGGGGGGGGGGGGGGGGGGGGGGGGGGGGGGGGGGGGGGGGGGGGGGGGGGGGGGGGGGGGGGGGGGGGGGGGGGGGGGGGGGGGGGGGGGGGGGGGGGGGGGGGGGGGGTGGGGGGGGGGGGGGGGGGGGGGGGGGGGGGGGGGGGGGGGGGGGGGGGGGGGGGGGGGGGGGGGGGGGGGGGGGGGGGGGGGGGGGGGGGGGGGGGGGGGGGGGGGGGGGGGGGGGGGGGGGGGGGGGGGGGGGGGGGGGGGGGGGGGGGGGGGGGGGGGGGGGGGGGGGGGGGGGGGGGGGGGGGGGGGGGGGGGTGGGCGGGGGGGGGGGGGGGGGGGGGGGGGGGGGGGGGGGGGGGGGGGGGGGGGGGGGGGGGGGGGGGGGGGGGGGGGGGGGGGGGGGGGGGGGGGGGGGGGGGGGGGGGGGGGGGGGGGGGGGGGGGGGGGGGGGGGGGGGGGGGGGGGGGGGGGGGGGGGGGGGGGGGGGGGGGGGGGGGGGGGGGGGGGGGGGGGGGGGGGGTGGGGGGGGGGGGGGGGGGGGGGGGGGGGGGGGGGGGGGGGGGGGGGGGGGGGGGGGGGGGGGGGGGGGGGGGGGGGGGGGGGGGGGGGGGGGGGGGGGGGGGGGGGGGGGGGGGGGGGGGGGGGGGGGGGGGGGGGGGGGGGGGGGGGGGGGGGGGGGGGGGGGGGGGGGGGGGGGGGGGGGGGGGGGGGGGGGGGGGGGGGGGGGGGGGGGGGGGGGGGGGGGGGGGGGGGGGGGGGGGGGGGGGGGGGGGGGGGGGGGGGGGGGGGGGGGGGGGGGGGGGGGGGGGGGGGGGGGGGGGGGGGGGGGGGGGGGGGGGGGGGGGAGTGCTAACCAGAGTTTGCCGCGTCCTCGTCGTTTGCAGCGCGCGGCGGACCATCGCGAAAACAGCATCGAGGGAGTCTCATGGCGTCTTACTGGATCCTCATCTCAACACATCAATTCAGCGACGCGGACCATTACTACGCTTGCCACGAGTTCCTTTCGGAGCGTTAGTGAGGTTAGTATATTTTCCTTCGGAGCAGTCGTTTTCGAAGGCTCAGATGTGACCCGACACGGTCTCCTCGGGTGACGCAGCTTTTGCGCTTCGCCGACTCTCGTGAGCCGATATAAGTCTGTTAAGCTAGCGTCAAAAGAATGGGATTCGGCAGTTTCGACCCTAATCCCTTGTAGAGGATTATGGCAATCTAACTTCCACACCAATATTCGCAGGGTGCTTATCATTATTTGTGTGGCGCGTATCTCAGGCGAGGCGTCGAACCTACGTGGCTAGCAAGTATCCAACGGCGGGCGGGGGCGCGGGGAGGGTGGGGGTTGGGTCGTAGTGGTGAAGTTGTGTGGTGAATGGGGGGTCGTACTTATTTTGGTAGCACGAAATTACATGTGATGAGGCGCGGGAGAAAATTTGCCATTTTAGCGTGTGTATATAACAGCGAAAATGAGGGAAAAGTAAAGGGAAATAGAGGAAATTTTTGCGGTTTCATGGTAGTTATATACCCCCCTCCCCGCTCGACGGTGTTTTTTGAGGGAAAAAAAGTTGTGAAGAAGGGGTCGTATGAAATCTGTCGTGAAGGAGGGGTCGTAAAAATTTTGCAAAAAGTCCCAACCAGAGTCAACCCTGCGTTGCGCAGTTCGCAACGGCACGTTGAGAGATCCTCAACGCACGCTGTATGGGCGGAGACACAGACGGCTCGAGCATGCGAGTGTGAATGTTCGCGCGAGAGAACGTGTCTAATCGGGCGAAACTGCGCAACGTGGCCGTTGAGAACTGCGCAACGCAGGGTTGACTCTGGTCCCAACAATATGGTCGACCCTGCTTCAGGGTCTTCGCTGAACTCTCGATGGCCGCTTCATAAGTTCCATACTCCAACACCGATCTATTGGGCATGGCTGGGATTCGATTACGGATTTGACCCGAGGACATTACTGTGATGAGTACTGCTACTCATTACCAAACCTCGAGATAGAGAGAACTATTAATAATAGAACATCAATCTACCGGGTTTCTTTGTCCCTAATGGAACAAAGTTGAGATGACAAGCGCTGCATGAGAACAGGCTAAATGGATTCCATTCTGGACAGTTCTACTAAGGTTCTAAGGTGGGGACCCGTCCCTACATATACTTAGGGTGGTTTCCAAGGGAAGTGGTTCATGACTCAAGAGTCTAGCGAACAGTTGGAGCAGACTGGGCGTGGCCACTGGAGCGGTCATTTATTCAAGGGCATTTATGGTGCGTTAGGCGTGTCTAAAGTCGGCTTTTCCTTAGAAGCGATTCCTGATCCTGCAGCTCTTTCGCCTTCGGCATATCATCTGTCATTTTCTGCAAATATTTGAAACCCTCTTTTTTGATTACTAAGGTTTAGCAGATAAACGAGGCACCGAGTGGTGACGCAGTCAAAGCAGGCTTCGATACGACACGAGATCCATTTAGGCCTCTTTCGCCACATTCCAGCAAATCTTGAGTTAAATTCTCCAGGATTTCAGAATAGGTCTGTCGTTGTGCAATCGCACTGAAGCAGATTCGATCAAAATTTGAAGGAGCATTTCCACTCTGGACAAATTGACGACCCGCTGTGTGCGCACCTACCTATTTTTTTTACAGATTCATGATTAACTATTTTTCCCTAACAATTTCATTATCGGTAATAAGCGCTATTTCCGTGTCCGATGATGTATTTGGATGAGTCTGGAACATGAAAATGGGGCATAAATCAAGCAAAATGAGCTTCCTCCGAGTGAAAGTGCGGGAGATATTGAGCATTCATTTCACATGGAATTCTCTCATTCAATCTTCTTCGTCTTTCTCTACCTCTCCAGGATGCAACTTCATTGAACTAGAAGACCTCCAGACCGACTTTCATTTATTTCTGTAGGGATCTGTAGAAAATCCTCAACAATGCAAAGCATAAGTTGCAGCAATTTAGACAGATAACAAATATTTGTAGATGGAAAAAATGAAAAATAAAGCCGAAATAATCAAGGTGCTCCGGAAATTGATAGTTTTCAGTAATTCACCCATCTCTTCTTTTTGCTTGACTTCAGAACCTTTCTCTTTCACGATACTGTAACACTTTAACATTTCATCACGTGCTTTCAACTGAAATGCCATATGATAGTGCTTTCGATTGCTTTCAATAACCTTCATTTCTCAGCTCAACCTCATCCTCGCTCCTCACATTTCTAGATAGAAATTGGCAAAACGAATGTCACATCCGTTTGATGATGTTTGTCTTGAATTTTGAGCCTTTACAGATCATTTTCATGTTTCAGCACCCATTTAGCATGTTAACTTATTTTCGGACTTCTTTTCTTGGATAAGTTTGGTATTCAAGAGGTGGAGTGAATTAGCTGCTCTGTCCATTCATTGCTAAGCAGGGTGAATAACGGTCGAGGAATTCCTCGACCATGGCTCTCTACTGTGCGAGAGTAGTGCCGAGAGTGAACGTACGCGCGGAGAGCACAGACGGCTCGCGCATGGCGAGTGTGAATGTCCGCGCGGAGAGCGTGACTGATCAGGCGAAAATCCTCGACAAGCCGTTGAGGAATCCTCCCTAAAAGTTCGACAAGTTATGCAGTGAACATAGATGCAGGAGAAAGCCGAAATTTTTCGGAGTTCATCGTGGTAGAGGAGGCTTGATCATGGCATGCTAGAGGAGAGTCGACCACAAGTTTTGCGGCTACTAGTCCAGGACAGTGGTGGAGTCCAATATGGGGTAAAATCGCACCCGCTCCAAACGAGTTTTCGTTTCCCTCTTTGATTATAATGATTTTGTTTAGTGAGAGAAAGATGCTCAATTTATACTGTCGGCCGTCGAAATTGGTTGTGCGAGCAAAATACACACTCAAATGCTGTGCCGATTTTGTGGGAATTGAGTGCACTGATCATCAATGTACCGTAACTCGGAGCGCTTATCCTTGCGCTTTACTTCATTACTTTTTTGTAAGCACAGATGCAGTATTAGCAGTGAAAAGGAATCACGTAATGGATTTCAAAACTTAAGCTTGACGACTGGACTGATTTACACGGGGAGCGCCAAACAAAATTGCCGTTCGTCGCTCTGCCGTGCGCGCTCACTTGCGCGGCGTCGCGACGCGGCAACATTCCGATGATCCCTGGTTTTTTCGAACTGAACAGTTTCAAGCAATTCATAGTAGTCTATGTGATGCACAGATATGGAACTCTTGGTCTACACTTTGATTTCAGATTTCTTTTACTTTCAGTTTCTTTACAGAAAATGGCGTAATAATTTGTTTTCAATTTTCATAATCGCTGTACTAAATGAAAAAGGTGGAGAAAAGGTTCGAAATAATTCAAGTTATCGGCGCCTTGATTGAATTTGAATGTCAAAGGGAACGGGCTCCTCTTTGCGTCCCTTTAAAGACACGAGTCAGGCTTAGTGGACCAAACCAATCCCTTTTGTCGTCTTTTTGTGCATGGCTGCGCACCCACAGAGACGTTACCATGCTCAGAATCCCAAACGGCGCCGTAATAAGGCCCCATAGCCCCTACTTTCACCGCTTTCGCCTACCTCCGGAAGTGGTGCGGGCTGGCATAACGTGTGAAATCAGCTAGGTTGATTGCCGTATCAACCGATAGAACGACTGACATCTCCAGAAAACTTGTTTGTACGTGCCTCTTTCCCAAGCCAGCCTCCTTCATGTTAACGGCCTTGTCGACGGTTTTTCTCAGTTTTTTCTCCACTGTCGTTCCACTTCGCATCTCTATACTCAGTTTCAATCGCCATAATATCCCCTTATTGAGCCCGATTTTTGCCTTTAACATTCAACTTCG
>MU868350.1:13361-35456 GCA_036418205.1 Ostertagia ostertagi
GGTGAAACTCCAGTTCGGGGGGGCCACTCCATTGTTATCTTATCCGTAGTACTAGAGAGCAGTTCTTTGGGCTATCGAACACTACGGATAAGATAATAAGTGAACGACTCATTTCGAGCGTACTTTTGATAAGGACCGGTGGATGTCCTACATTCCACACTACCTGCCCACATCCCATCCACTTTTCTGCACAGGTGATCCACCCTGGAGCTCCTGCACCCTTAGCCCTTTGCGGAGGTGTCCTTTCTCCTGGTCCAGGACCGTTCCCTTGGGTCATGGCAGGCGGAAATGTGAAAACGTTTCAGGGTTTCTCACCCATTACACCAATATTTATCAGAAGTCTACTTTAAATGAGTCGATTACGTGTCGTGAGCCCTCTAATCCTTATCTTGAGTATTGGAGAAAAAATGGAGTGCCCCCCCCCCCCGAACTGGAGTTTCACCGTTGCAGGCATAAATATTACATTTTCCAGTATCATACCTTTGCTTGGGAGCTAAGCAAATAAAAGAACTCTGTTTAAAAGTTATTCAGTGATTTACTCGAACATGTCTTTTTAACACGTTATACGTGTGAGTGCTGACAAGCTATGGTAAGTATACCATGAAAAGCTGAGTTGGAATGAAATGGTGCCCCGGTAGCGTAACTGGTAGCGCACTTGCCCGGAAAGCGAGAGGTGCGGGTTCTAGTCCCGCCTGGGGCGAAAGTTTTGTTCACAACCCAGCATTCTTGTGAAACTTCTCCAGTTGTTGGAAATCAAACAACAACCATGATCGGATTGGGCTTCTTACTACCTCGACTTTTACCCTTGGGCAGAGACGCAATGCCTTGAGAAGGGGGGCCAACCGTCTGTTCGCAATACTCCAACGAGGGGGTCGCATTTGTGATTTTAGTAAAAGGGAAAGTTCGCATAGGGATTGGGAAGGTAAATCGCCTTTGGGAAAAGTGAACGGGGGCCGTAGGAAGGGAGTCGTTTCGAGATTTAACGGCTTTTCTGATGGTAAGTAAACTAGACCAAATAGGTGAGTTTACAGCTTCGTAATACCGATATACATCTTCTCTAAGGGGGGGGGGGGGGGTTTGCAAAGTTTTTGGAATAGTACAAATGCGACGGGTGACCGTGTCTGAGAGCCACTCCGAACATCGTCGGAGCCAGCTAGACCTTTCTTACCGAATAATCAGTAAGCTGATTTCAAACTCGACTCCGAGATAAGTCTAGTCTTCTTCCTATTTCATTTTCATCTTCATCAAACGCAGGCACAATGCTCCAGTCTAATAATCTTGATAAACTGGTAGCATCACAGATCCAATAAGAAACTTATTTGTAGTTGCTAAACGCTACGAAAAGCAAAGGATGCCCTCTTGGAGAACGAGAAGAGCGTCGAGTGCAGACTACACACCACAAGAAACGACAAGAAAAAAGAAAAACCCACTTTTTTCTTGGCCGTCGTCACTTGTGGTGTGTGGTCTGCACTCGACGCTCTTCTCGTTTTCCGAAATAGAGGGTAGGTAGCCGTTTTCTGAGAACAAACAAAACGGCCATCTTTTGACAAGAGTTATGAAACTTCTCAAATTTAAGACAATACTCGCGATACGCTTATTCCATCGTGAAAGTAAATGTGCCAATGTGTGTCTATGGGGCAAAACCAAGCGAAATTTCAAAAATTTGGCGAAAGGTAACCTCTCTTGCCCCGCTGATTTTAAATTTGGACCAACTAACCACGGCTGTTGGCATTTTGGTGGTCGTTGCTACAACTTTTTCTTTATAATCATACGATTAGCAGTTCTTATAGGTTTTCGCTAATAAAGTATGTACTCTTGCAGCGCAGAAGAATCATCCATACCCGGAAGTGAAAGCTGACACTAGTAGTGATTCAAGTTGGGACCAGGGTCAACCCTACGTTGTTACGAGTAACAACGGGGGGGGGGGTCGTACCTGGTTGAGTTTGTAGGAGGGGGGGGGTCGAAAATTTCCGGAAGATATTTACGTTTCAAGAGTGACTATATACCCCCCCCCCCCCCCCCCCCCCGCTCGACGGCATTTTTGGAGGAAAAAGTGGGCGGGGTTTTGATGGAAGATGGAGATGGTGGAGGTAGGGAAAAGGGGGTCGTATCAAATCCACGTTGGGGGAGGGGGGTCGTAAAAATTTTTCGAAAAGTAACAACGATAGGACAGACCCTGGTTGGGACTGCGGAAAGGTCCCAAATATTCTCTACATGTGTCCTCCCCTATCTTCTAGACTAGACTTGTTTCCCTTTAATGAACATCAATCTTTATCGGGAGTTTTGTCTTTAGCGCTCAAAACGACGGATGTTTTCTGATCGGCTTTGTAATATTTGTCTTGAGAGTAACGATAAAAAAAAATCGGCACTCAGTGCCTGGAGGGGAGGAGGGCAGCCAAAATATGGACGATAGTAGGGGCATTAGCACTGAGACGAGAGGGGAGAAACGTCAGATGTACAAAAATTGCTTACATCCCCCTCCAGAATCTCCCTCTCCCCAAGGCTGAGTCACAAGTTTTATAAGTGGCTCACTCATTTTGACCCCCTCCCCCCTAACGACAACGGCACCAGAAAATCAGCGTTTTCACATCATCATTCGATAACACTGGTTAATTCCGCTACACCTCATTGCCCCTTACGAATACATTATGCATCCGACATCTTCGTGGTTATTCAGATGAGTCCCCTGTTCTTCTACATTGTTCCCTGCAAAGTACAAACGCTACCTACCTTGAAATGACCTGAATTCTTTTCGGTGATTCAGATGAATGTTGCAGATTTGAACGCCGTCATTGTTGGGACGCAAAGCCGCGGCATTGTTCTTCTGCCGTATCAAAAGAGCACCAGTCGGCAGTCGAATTTACCGACATTGAGGCGCCACTCGAAATCTATTCAAGGACAACATTTCCATGTTTTCGCCACTTTTCCATGTTTTCGTTTTCGTCACTTTTCTTTGTTTTCTGCTCTGCCCAGAGCGCCAATCTCTTAGCTTCTATTGTAACAACGGCAGCAGTCTGGTACAGCTGTCTTCCCGACTGCAGTAGTGATAGCGGCAGTAGTGAAGTATTTTTCAATGTGATGCCACTAGAACTTTTGGTCCGTGAATTGAAGAGGAAATTTATCTTCAATATTTTTTGTTTCTTTCTTTCAGCTTACACTACAAAACGTGAACTTTAATTAAAAAAGCAATATTAATACCTCTTCTTAATTAAGGGCTTTCGAATTTATTGTATGTAAGAGAAAAAAC
The DNA here is from genome assembly GCA_036418205.1 of Ostertagia ostertagi. Lineage (NCBI taxonomy): Eukaryota > Metazoa > Nematoda > Chromadorea > Rhabditida > Trichostrongylidae > Ostertagia > Ostertagia ostertagi. The sequence goes on from MU868350.1 coordinate 16,609, forward strand.
GAGTTCATAAACTCGCTTCTCGGCCTTTTGGCTAAGATCAAAGTTTAGTTTAACTCTCGAGGAAGAAGATGCTAGACCCAAGTCAGTTTCCGAAGCAAGCAGGCTACTACCCGATTCGTATTTCTCCTACGCAGAGTCAATAGCCGGCTGGTCAAAGTTCAATGCGCCTTCAGGGCAGTACTTGCCCTTGTTCAAGAGAGTCTATTCGGTAGAATGGGCATTGTGTTAGGTCTGAAAGACATAATAACAGCAACATTTCCAGAAAATGCAAAAAAAATTCACCAATAAGTTCTGAAAAATTTTAGAAAAATTTTCATTTTTTGCTTCAACAGTTTTGAATGTTCCACCACTCGACGAGAGCACGAGGGTTCTTGGGTAGGCTGCCAGGCTTCAGGCAGGAATATGATGGAAGCCCTGGATAGAGGTAGTATGGAGACCATCGCGGAAAGATGAGAGGTGAGGGCCATAGTCGACCGCCGCGTTCGCGCAACTTCAAAAATGACAACCCAACAACTCTCCCAAAGAGGGGTCTGGTACGACCCCCGTACAACAGATCTGGGTCCAGTCAATCGGAATTAGCGATGCGCCGATGTGTTAGTGTAATATAAGATATCACCCTTTCCGCGGGCAACAGATTTCTCTCATGAGGCGAGAAAAGGAGGCGAATGAGGTGACAACTTTCAAACAGATATAAGCTCCTCAATTTGATAGTTTTCAGAAGTTTGGGAAGACATGAAATCCACAACAAATTTGCATCAAGAGGGCTATCATTATCACCCCAAAAGTTGGAAATTTTTGTCACTAAGAAGTAGAGAATTTGAATTTTGGCACTGCGAACCAACTCAGTGAGCAACTGTTTCTTACAAAGGTCTTAACATCTTCTGCAGCGTGGTACTTTGGAAAGCTGTAGAAAGATTCAAAAAAATTGAATATCCTTGTTTCTAAAGAGTACTAAAAGTGTTGAAAACTCCAACATCTTCAAGAAGTGGCCCGTTTGTGTTTTTTTTCGTGAAAGTGCGAGATTTCGGGCTTTGAGCATACCTTTTTTTCCTTTTCGTTTCTAGAGGAAGCTCTTGGCCCAACAAAAAAGTACAGAATTCAAGCTTCCATACGAGCGCTTAACCCTTTCTCAAAGTTCATCTTTCGAAAAAAAAAACCATACACTCGGACTTTTTGGAAGGTTGTACAGGTCTATTTTTTTGAAAAGGCGAATTCTTGGCCTTTCACTGCTCGAGGCTTTCTCCGTCTGGGATGGCATGGATGTGGAGGAGTTGAGCTTTTTTACAAGTACTTGGTCTTTTTTGGATGTTCACTTTCTGGAAAAAAGTACACGTCCGGACTTTCCTCCCACGTGAGCGGTAACTTTTAGTTCTGGGCTCGCACAATCATAACTTTCTTGGAAACTTGTTGTGGATTAGAGGCACCTTTGAAAACTGTGAGAGTTGAGTTCTTTTACGTTTACCACACCAGTCTTCAAGATTCTCGAAGAAGCTTCCTTCAAGAATCTGGCTTCTACGAAACTTTGCTTACAGCTGCAAAACGTAGATCCATTCTCATCAATGCACACCTATTAGTCCTAGCGGGAGAGCAGGAACTTGGAATGTTCCTCATTCTCCTTGTAAGCTTGGGTCGATCTAATGAGAGACTCTCGCCTTCTTAGCTGCGCCATGATACCACTGTACATCGCAGCGTCATTGAAAGAGGAGCTGTGAAGCAAAAAGACAGGGGTAGATGGTTGGCTTCCTTGGATTACACCTCCCCGCCATACTCAACAAGCGGACTACGATCCCTTCCGATCGCATACTTCAAACGGACAGTTGACTATGGTGGAGACTTCGCTGGTACCGGAACCTTCCCAATGCAATGGTAGAGTCGGCTCAAATGCTCCTTCGACTCTAACCACAACCGAGTACATGGCGCATCCCAGAGCAGAAGCCACGGCAAACCGGTCTATATGCGAACTTTATGAGCAAAAGCATCATCTCAAAGGGACCTCAATGTTTTCATACCAGACCTAAGTAAGGTACAGAGCAACCACTTGGGCGCAAACTCTTGAAGAGTTAGAAGAAAACGTTAGGAGAAGAAAGTTTCGTGATTCTGCGATTTCCAGGATGAATTTAATGTACCATAAAGCAGAAATTCGTAGATTCTCACGGCGCTCACCTTTTTCCAAAAAAAAATCTGTTTTGAAAAAAGTAACAACATTTTGGACTCGCACTTCCAGGAGCACGACCCGTAAAGAGAAAAAACCGACTTACGACGCTAAGTGCGCTGAATAATCATGGGGACGCTGCAATTGTGAATATTCTCATCTACAAAGCATATTTGATGTAATGTCATCCCTTCAAAGCGCAACTACAAAAAAGTTACACTATTTGGCCCCCAGCTCAATCGTACCGTTTCTACTTTTAACAAAAGTTTTTTTTTAGTTTTTACGCCGCTGCAAAATCATAAAACGCCATAGCCTTTTTTCGAAATCTCAGTCTTCTCCTCAATCCGAACAATTTCCATCGCGATGATAGCAACAAGCTTCACCTATTTTACTACCTTCCCGCTCTACTCTTTTGTTTTTATTATATACGCTGTTCAAGAATTTGGAAGTATTAGCCACAGATAAATGTATTTGAGGCATTAAAGGTCTACATACACACAGATCTCCGAGGAAGGGAGGGGGGAAGGTCGTTAAAAATTCTGAAAAAAAAGTACCAACACTTGAGTTGGCCCTGCCCCCCAGTTTTTTTTGTTTTGCTCTGCAATGTTACGGAGAAGGGGGGGGGGCGCACTGGTACCCCTTTGAAAGAAAAGGTCCAAAAATTCTTGAGTTTGGCCCTACATTACTGTCTGGCGCTAAGACGGATGGGGGTCAGATTAGCTACGCACTGAATCCGCTACGGGACACTTTACATATCTTATTAATGCTTCGAGGATTATCAGTGCTACAGTATTTGCAGAGTGATGCGGACACTAGTTTTGTGCCTATTTGTGCCGCTCATGTCAGCAGCACCAGAATTGGAACAGATCAAATCGCTGCCGAACTTGGTTGAACCAATGCGTTCGAAGCAGTATGCAGGATATGTGGAGGTTTCTCCAGTGAAGCAACTTTTCTACTGGTAAGCAGGAACAGATAATCTTATTACTGCCGACCTATGGCAAGAAAAATTTTTCATAACAAAAAGTAAAGATTCATGCAAAACGATTTGCACTACGATTCGGATCATTGCCAACACAATCACTTCGCTTTGTCTATTCATTCACGCCGGGTGGAAATGAAATTTTCTCGAACGATACAGCAGAAAGTAACTAATCTTGAATCTATATCACCCTTTTTTCTAATAAGCAAATAGACCAAAACTTCCTGGTTTGCAAAAGATGACAAGGATGCTCGCAATTGCATGCGCAACATGGAGGCGCGATTCAGTCGGGTGGTACCATCTATTCCGCAAAACGAGAAGATCTTGGAAATGAAAGTGAGTTTTCTTCTCTTTTTTCTTGGCCGTCATCACTTGTGGCGCGTGGTTTGTACTTGATGCTTTTCTCGTTTTTCGAAATAGAGGGTACGTGCTATGTGCCAATGAAGAGAAAGCAAATCACTGCTATAGTACTAAGTTCGTCTTGTACTAGCCGATACGGGGTGTTGAAGAAGCTAAAGTCAAAAAAGCGCGCGCTAGGGAAGGAAAGAAATAGGAATAAGGCAGGAGAGGCGTAGATGCAAGCGTGTAATAATGCGTATGGCGCACAGAGCGCAGACCACGAGTCATAAAAGACCCTGTCCCGCAAATAAAAGCCGTAGAAACTGCAAAACCCGTGTGCTTACAGATCTGTCCATCTTTCAAGCAAGGAGAATTTCAATACTAAGTGAAGGCCTAATAATTCTCGCTCGAGAGGGCTGGGGAGCGCGCAGCAGAATCGTCCGGTCGTCGCGCCGTCGCGCGCCGACACTTCTGCGGCGTTACGGCGCGGCGTTTTCCGATAGGCGCGGGATTTTCGAATTGACGTTGGAGGGAGCAGTGAATTTGGTGCGGTCCACAGTTGTATATGTGGATATCGAATTCCAACTTGCTTGTTCAGGCTCTTCCATAGGAAATAGAAAACGGCGTGACAGGTTCGTTTTCAAAGATCATTATAATATTGAAATCTGCGGAAAGAAAATTTTAAGGGAATCGCAAGTATCCGCGCATTGGTTGATGTTGGATGTGTGTGAAGATGTTACAGGGACGGACCTGCTTGGAGTGCCTTTAACATTTGAATTCGAATGGCGCACTCAAAAACTCGTCTACTGCATTTGCGACGTCGCGGCCAAGAGCATAGCGCTGGGATCCGGACAATCCTGTTGGCATACACCCGAGGGGACCCGACAACGTCTTACTCGTGTTTCCTGCCGCTTTCGTGTTTCTGGCAGTGCAGAAGCAGTGTGTAAAAGTGTCATCCATTTAGCTTCTTCAGCGCGAAAATCAGCTGACAAAACGGAAAAGTCCATTTTTCAAGTAACCTCATTGGGTTTCTTACACTGAATATGGTTATGCTCAGATTTTCTCTCTTCACTGCCAATAACTCTAAAGAGCTTACCAGCTTTGATCAGGTTCCAATTATGGAGTTTCCCGTTGGGCAAACTTCTGTATCACCACTATCACGCTCACCTCACACCAACGCCTCCCAATCTTCTGAAGACCATCTTTGCTCTTTTCGCTGTCCCACGCCTTAAGCTAGCACGTACTTCTTTCCGAACTTCTGTCGTGCGCGAGAAGGGAGAGGGGCCATGAGTTTGCATATTCTTCCTTACTGTAGCACCACTTAGCAACTCACCTTACACTTTCAAACACCAACAGAATCAACGCGCCCACTGCTTTCTGCGAATGGGGTTCCTTTAGGGGAAATAGATTGACCGCCCATTTCTCTACACATGAGCTTGTCTGACCGCTCCGTATCCTCCATTTTAAGGTACATTGAATCAGAAAGCAATCCTGCAAACGATCCCTTGGTGCTGTTTTTGAATGGAGGACCTGGATGTTCGTCACTCCAAGGGCTATTTCTGGAAATGGGACCATTCAGGTATGACCCTACAGCATTTAGCCTGACGGTAGGGAACTCTGAAACCGATTTCAGGGTCAACAACTACGGCGAAACTGTTACCAGAAATCCGTGGACCTGGAATCGTGTGAGTATTTCCAGACACCAGTACTCAATTTTCAAAAATGTGGTGTAGATTCGATAGACAATTATCACGAGGTTCATGATACGTAGAATGCTGCATAAGTCACGACGCGGCGACGTGCCGGAGGGTGTCCCGCGCGGTATGCCTGCCCATCAGTCGATTCCAGATCAATTTCGCTATTCTCCACACTCCACTCATCTTGACTCGTGTTATTTAGCCGTATCAGCGCTTTTATCGGATCCATAACGAGCAGACCCCACGACGCAGTTATGGCGCGATTTCTTGTGCGCGCTGCGCGACGCATACGCCGCAGCATGACCTAACAAAACACACTTTGCGACCACCTCTGTGAATAACCACATTCCCACGCCACTTGTGTTGGGAGCAGGGTCAACCCTACGTTACCCAACCCGTACTTGGTTGAGTTTGTAGGAGGGGGGGGGGGGTCGTACCCGTTTCAGTCGCTTGAAATCACGTGTGGGATTGAGGTGAAACTAAGTTTTCGTGGGTAGTAGGCTGGGTGAGTGAGGGGCGCAGGATAAAAATTTGCCGTTTCAGCGCGCGTATATACCCCCTAGAAAATGAAGTAGTGGGAATATAGGTAAATATAGGTAAAAGCCGGTAAAAGTAGGAGTAAAATGGCGGAGATATAGGGAATTTTTACTGTTTCAGAGTAGCTATATACCCCCCCCGCTCGACGGCATTTTTGGAGGAAAAAGTGGGCGGAGTTTGGTGGGTTGAGTGGTACAGAATTAAATACTATAGAGAGGATGATGGTGGTCGAGGTGTGGAAAAGGGGGTCGTACCAAATCCACCTTGGGGGAGGGGGGTCGTAAAAAATTTTCAAAAAGTAACAACGATAGGGTTGACCCTGTTCGGGAGCTTTAGCATTTAAAGGCAAACTCCGGGATTGAACTAGGTGCTATCAGCGCTCTGTAGTGATAGCTTAGCTGCGGAACGACCTGAAAGTGGAAGGAAAGCAAGAGAAATCTTGGGAACGCTGAAACTAAGGCCTTAACCTTCAATAGGGTCGGATGTGGTACGATGGCGAGAAAGGGCGGTCAAAGAAGACAAAATACGCGAGAGAGCACGTCGTTTGAGAGAGCACGCTGATCTCTACATCAATGCACGCTGATCTCACCACCTCTCGCGGTGGGTGGGAAGCGTTGGAAAGGGGGTCGATGGTTGCGGGCCCGTAAGGATAGCGCAATTTTTGCGACGAAGCTGGAGTGATCTAGGTAGTTACAGACCTTGCAATTTCCCTAGTGGTATCCCTCCTACTAGTCGGGCCAATTCCCGGGGTTTACCTTTAAACAGTAGAAGATGTAGTGAGAAACTCGTACAAGAGCAGGAAGTTTGCAGTACGCAAATATCATCTACTTGGACGCCCCAGCTGGTGTTGGTTTCTCGGTTCGCTTGGATGGCCTGTGGAATTACACCGACACAGAAGTCGCCTCTGACAATTACGTTGCATTAAAGGAGTGGTTTAAGGTATTCTATATAGTAAATTGATCTGTATCATGAATGTGAAGTGTTTTCTTTAGAAATTCCCTGAACGTAGGATGAACGACTTCTACGCAGCAGGCGAGTCATACGCTGGCACATACATACCAATGCTTTCATCCTTTTTGATTGATGATTTGGGCATTAATTTCAAAGTAAGTGCTAGAGTTCTTCGGTGAAATCCCTGACAAAATCAGTTCCTAGTGCTCAGGAAATGAAAGCATGCAGCATAACAGTAGAGTTTTCTGTAGCAGTCACTGAAATCGCTGCTCCGGAAGCTAAAATTGCTAACCTGAACAATGTTACCGAACTTTCCAGCGGGCCCTTAGAACTTGTACTTGAACTCATGTAAGCACTTTTGGTAGCCTATAGGCGCCAAATGCGTTCTCTAGTCCATATACAAAACTAAGTAGGCGTCCCTGAAACTGTTCCGAGTTGGGATGAAGGACTTGCTGACTTAATGTCTTGCTATTTACTTCATTGAATTCAGCGCTCTGTGGGTCTATTTTCTACTACAGAAAGCACTAATACGACCTCTTTATGTCAGAAAGCGCGTCAACTACATCTATGAGAAAATGAGAAATTCAAAAGTCTCCTGTTAGAAGTATAAAAGCACCCTGGGCGGGAGGATTTTACCAGTAAACTTTTTTGCTCTGTCAACTCATTTGAGATAGTGTGGGCAGGCTCAGTGGAGAGAGCACACCACTTCTTCAATATGTCTGTACTGTTAGAGTTTTCTGCAGAAAAAGAGCATCAGATGGTACCTCGATGTCTCGATAGCACACTTAAGTTCTTCTACAATACTTTACTGCTCGCTTCCAGCGTAGATCTACCTTACAATAATTTCACAGATGTTTTCCATAGGATTTAGACCCAAGCTGCGTGCGGCCAAATCCATTACAGTCGATTTTGTTATACCGCTGTTTAGCGGATTGGCTGCAGTGGACGGCGGCTTTGTCGTAAATGAAGATGAAAATCCACTGGCGCTTCTCACCTAAGAACGACAGTAAGTGATCAGCAAGAACATCATCATAGTTGCGAAGTCTGTCCTACTCCATATACAGTACAATGCAGCCCATACCACTTCTGAAGAGCCACCGTTGCTTTTCCAGCTGGAAAGCGGTGGACATTTTCCGAGACCCTCCCTGCTGTGATATCCATCTGGTACCCCTTACTTGAACTTATTCTTATAGGGAGTGAATCCCAAACCCAAAAGAGCCTTCACTAGCCACCATGAAATTCTTTCCTACCTGTGAAATCACTTATTGAATCCCAGTCAGTTCCCATGTTCCTCCAGCTATACCGAGGCGAGCTGTTTCGTAGTACTTACCCAGTCAAAAAGCCTTCATCATGAACTTTCGCACAATATTTAAAGTAGAGTAGGCATCTCTCAAGATGAGAATTCTCGATGCGGATAGCGAAAAATTATGCAGGATCCGAGTTACTTACTGGTATAAATGAATAGCAGTTGCCGATTCGTATTCAAAAGATACTTGTGGCCTCCCAAAGATGCTCCTATTTCCAGGTAAGCTGGGATTTTTTTAGAAAATTGTAATACAGCCAGGAGATCGATCACGTTGAGCACCTAAAAAGAAGCATTTGACCTTCGCATCAGCTGTTCTCAGGGGGAAAGCTGAATCGCCCAGGTTTACTGAAAAAAATTGATGTGCTTCACTAATCATGGTCCCAGAACCGCAAATGATCGGGAGGGAAGAAGAAAGTTCACCGGTTAACTTCTCTCGCCCAAGGTGCCTTTATACTTTTGAGAGAGGGACCAACCTTTCTTGAAAATGTTACTAGCTCATATTGTTCTCTGAAATATAACAGAATGAAATGTAGTTTCAGTGCATACTGAATTCAATAAATCAGGTAACAATATCAATTCTTCATCGTAACTTGGAACAGCAGCTTTCAGGGGTGCTTTCATACTTTTGAAACGCATTACTGCCAGATACTCTTCTCAAAAAACCTCTGAGCACTCAATCTCACAACCTCTTGCTTGTGAGTCCGGACTACAACCGCTGCACTTTTCGGCCTTACAACTACGTTCAAAAAATTGTTTAGCAGACAATAAAAGCATATTGTCTGTTGAACAATAAAAAAAATACTTAAGCCCAGGGACTCAGGGCGCGTAATTTGAAACAATTTTTTTTATTCTAGGGTATGCTAATAGGGAATGGTTGCATTGATGACATTCTAAACTTTAACTCTCTCGTGGATTTCAACTACAATCATGGATTTATTGATGAAAGGTAACAGATGATGATGTGTACTCAGATTTATCTTTATCTATCAACAAATTCGAAGGCTTCAAATATTTTAGTCAGGTTTCAGGAGTAAAGCATTCTCCGGCTCAACTTCGGGATCACTAAGACTCTCCTACTGAGATAATCTCCGTATCTCCACCCTTGCTCCTTTCCCCGCTCCGCGCTCTTACTAATAGGTTAACATTTACTGACTCTCCACTTCTCAAACCTCTGCCGTGAGAGACGGTACAGGGGGAGGGGGATAAATTTTCGAATAGAAATGTCAGCAAACTTGCAAGGATCATAGCAGATTTTAGCGAAAGTACCTTGCAACTAATAAGAACCGTAAGTCGAAGGCACATTCTGTGATAATGGGAGCTGACCAAAGGCGAAGCTTGCGATCAAGGAAAGGGCGATGACTTTTCAAGCAATGTTGTGTGGCTATGTGTTACGTGCAACTTAAAAATAAAAGAAACTGTCGAGAAAGGAAGAGATGATTATGAACCTTCTCATCACCAGCCCTGGGCGTGGTTATTTGGAAGGCGCACGTTCGGACGAGTTTACCAAACTCTAGCTTCAATGCTAGTTGCTGCTTTATGCCAGCAATCGCGGCCATGGAAATTCACATTCAACGGCCCTTCAAGAAAGGAACAGGAAAGGGAGACATTTATCACCAACGGTGGCACCGCCAGAAACGAGACAGCGTTTTCTGGAAGCGCCGGAGTTACAGCCAACAGCGGAAGGTGGGGCTTGCAAACGAGGCGTGCATTGTGGGTAAGGTGAACTTCAATCATCTTCCTGAGCCTTTCAAGCCACGACAGCAGCACGAATTGAACGCTTGCCTGCCACCCTACCACGATCGGAGATGGCGACGGGTGTACCTGATGGCAGATCGTGCCTTTGGATACACTCAGCTATGATGGAGGCGTTAGGTAAGTGCTTCAGCGGTGAGGAAAAATGAAAGGAAAGCGGACAGAACACATTACCCAAGAGCATCTGTTTTTTAGTCCACAAGACATAAAGAGACAAACAATATGTGAGACAAAGGCGGTGAGGCGAGGGTACAGGCGAGCAAGACGAAAGAGTGAGCGGCCGAGCGAGATAGCAGGCACTGGGCAATGGTTGGTGCAGTGATATAAGGAGCTTACTCTGCCTAAAGTCCTAAACAGCGCCCTTGCTCATTTAATTTCATGAATGTGGTACTGAATCACGATTGTGGACCCAGCAAACTCATTCGCTGAATGGAATGACTGAGGGACAATTCCATAATGGACCTTTACACATTGCAGAACAATAAGTTGGAGTGCTCAATCAAACCGTTTTTTAGGTATTATCGACAATCAATAGAAAAATGTTGCAACAATACTCCAGATCATTGCAATTTCTACGGCCTATCCATAAACGAGACTGGATTCTGCTACGACGAGGTAGGTTTTTATTATTCTATTGGAAGGATCTATCACTAAAGATAGGCACATCAGTTGAAATCATATACGGGTGCTCAGTTATGGACAGACCGTTTTGCCTCGATTGGGACTCGAACCCACGTGATTTCTGAGCAAGCAGGTTGCTATCGAGTATTTAGTGAACAGGGCCAGAGCCTTGCCAATTATTACATCCCTGCTGGGGAGTTTGAGCTGCAGGTTCGAGCCCCAGCAGGGACTTTTTGCCTGAAGCTCAGCCACTTGTGAGAGCATACGGATTGCGAACTGCGTTGAAAAGCTGCAGCTGATAAAACAAAACGAATGAGAAAGATATAAATGTATTCAGGCAAATTATCTCAATTCTGCTAACCTCTACACGGGACTTGATCCGTACTTCATATACTATTCCTGTTATCTTGATTCTGACGATGCGCCTGTTTCTGCAGGAATGGCTAGTGTGACGCTTCATTCGCACATTCGTAGAAAATCATTCCGTCCTCAAGTAAGCATCTTATTTCCTGCCTGAAATCGCGTTTTCAACTTCTACCAGAGAAATCATTATTGAAGGTTGGGGCTCATGGCACTGGTGCCAACGAGCTAACCAGAAGTCTTTCAGACCGTGCCTCGCTTTTTCAAAACAAATTTTTGCACCATAGAAGCACATCTGCATGGAACTGAGCTATGCTTCATTTATCCTTAGCGGCCCTCGAAGCCAATAAGAAGAATGAAAGATGAAGATGAAAGAGATAGTTCAATTCCCCGTGATGGAAACGTTTTGCATTCCCGATTGGCGCATATAAGAATGGATGCTGTATCACCATCAAGACGATCAGTAACCCGTACAAGTAGATGTCTATCAAAAACTGGTGTTAAAAATATGTGGCACTAGAGCTTTTTTGAGGAACCAGCCCAGCGATAAAATAGGTGTTGTAAGAGCGTTCAGTAACGGAGCTCTAAGTGGGGAGTGGTCTGGAAAAGAAAATACCAGAATAAACACCACCTCAATTTTAGCCGCTCCCTCTTGAGATACCGGGGTACCCGACAGGAGGCCCGTCATACGGCACGTGTAATGTGCAGTTTAGGACGTACAAGGATACATTCTACTTAACTTGACGCGAAATCACTATAGTACGCGATGTGACTAGTCCGCTGATTCTGCCTTCTTGCCTGCATGGAACTGATGAGCTATGCTTCATTTATCCTTAGCGGCCCTCGAAGCCAATAAGAAGAATGAAAGATGAAGATGAAAGAGATAGTTCAATTTCCCGTGATGAAAAAGTTTTGCATTTTCGATTGGCGCATGTAAGAATGGATGCTGTATCACCATCAAGACGATCCGTAACGATATAGAGATGTCTATCAAAACTGTGTTAAAAATATGTGGCACTAGAGCTTTTTTTAGGACCATCGATAAAATAGGTGTGTAAGAGCGTTCAGTAACGGAGCTCTAAGTGGGGAGTGGTCTGGAAAAGAAAATACCCAGAATAAACACCACCTCAATTTTAGCCGCTCCCTCTTGAGATACCGGGGTACCCGACAGGAGGCCCGTCATACGGCACGTGTAATGTGCAGTTTAGGACGTACAAGGATACATTCTACTTAACTTGACGCGAAATCACTATAGTACGCGATGTGACTCGTCCGCTGATTCTGCCTTCTTGCCGCACGACGGGCCTTCTATCGGTTATCCATCTGGACGAGTTTGCGAACCCAGCTCCGTTGCTCCAGTGCCAGTGACATTGAACCGCAATGCAACCGCTGCCGCAACTGCGCCCGCGCTTTTCAAGCAGCGTCACGTGGCAACCGACAGCGGAAGGCGGGGCTTGCGGACGAAGGTGTGGATTGCGGGTCGAGTAAGCTTCCACGCTTCGCTGCGCACTTTCAAGTCGCCATAAGGGGGGGGGGGGCGACACTAATGCTTATCGTTTGTATACTACGCTCGGATATGGAACAGGTGAGCATGACTGATCCCTATGATTTTAACCACTTTTTGGCATTCAGAGAGCCGCTCAGGCAAAACGAATCCTAAGTTCTGTGTTCCCTGTGCCCCTACATCATGTGAAAAAACGTTTGCAAAAAGCTGCGCACGACCTGGAAGATGTTCAAAGGGGACGTTTTCAGTTGCACAGGAAAAGAAAAGCAATCTATCGTGTAGTCCTGGTTTCCCGACCGTTACCATATCTATAGCACTGCATACGTACCAATTGACAAAAGCCCCCAGTTACAGTTACAACCAGCTTGTGCTCATCACAATGACTCAGTTGTTTACCTTCAACGAGAGGATGTTCGTGCAGCACTGCGAATTCCAGACAAGGTTCCCGCCTATGAGACATGCAAGTACGTTATCAGTCAGGGAATGATATCCTACCATTCTTCAAAAGTCAATCCATGTTTTATTCTCACAACAGGCATCGTGCTCCCACACTCGAAGGACGATGCCTGCTGTGAGTATAAAACACGACCAGCAGCAAAGCGGGCCAGCCAGGGTTTGGCGCCTAAGGCCGATGTCAGACTTTGCGAATCGCGCGATTCGCTAGCGTCCGCGGTCGCGTTGCGGTACCAGCCAATTGAGTGATTCACTGGCCGCGACGCGACCGCGGACGCTAGCGAATCGCGCGATTCGCAAAGTCTGACATCGGCCTAATAGTGTCGTATCTAGGGCATCTTCTGCCCGAACAATGCCTCGTATGGTTCCGTCCACGGCCTTCTCTCCGACCTAGTCGGAACATTTCACTCATCTAGTCGTACAGCGTTTCTCCAAAGCAACAACCTCAGATAATGGTGGGGTAACAGCAAACCGCCATTAGCGAGGATTTCGGCTTCTCCTCTCTAAAATAAGGAAGGGGCGGACCGGACGAGTGTTCTGACTTCGCTTGCTCCACGGCTCCACTAACCTGCGCGCATGTGAACTGCTCGCTATGCTTTAATGCACGTTGTGTATCATGGAGTGCACGCGATGTATCTCACCCGTAAGTTCACATTGGCCATCAGATCACTTTTGAGGCCATAGCGCCATTGTTGCGCACTTTCGCCTGCAACAGAGGCATATCTGGGCTATTATATCCCACCCACAGAATAGATTCTTCGACACGACCTCATCTGGGGTTGTTGCTTTTAGCTTTTCCGATGGAAGCGGTAGCTCGGTTTGCTAGGGTGTTTTTATCCGCACCACTGTTATTAGATCTTTGGACCAAGGTAGCGTTGTCGCTATCCACTGATGCCTTGAGCCAACCGTTTTTGACGACGTAACAACACTAAAGCTCTCCAAATTAGTGCGAATTTCCAGGACGACTTGTATTGTTAGCACAGGTCTTAATCTTTTGAATTGTTCATAACTTACTGCTACTTCATGAAATCTACCGTTTCAGTATGGATATCTCTAACAATTATGACTTTGGACCTTCGCATGTTCTCTCTCAAAGTGAAAATGTCAAGAAAGTGATTGATGCTGGGAAATCCGTAAGCTTTCTACCATTTTCACTTTTCCAACATAAATCCTTGCTTGAAAACAGAGACCACGATGGATGGGAGGCGCATGCAATTCGACATACTGTAGTCAAAACGCCTCCCAACACCGATAAACCGTCCGTTTGTCCGATCCAGAGAGGAGGGGTCGCAAACGGGGTGACAAAGGTGGAAAAGTCGTAAGAATGTCGTCCTTCAGAAACTGAAGATTCGATTCGAAGTTGTGCCGAAGGGGGTCGGTTTTGAAGTATTTTTTTGGTAGCTCTTGGAAAATTTTGAACAAAAATAGTCATGAAATGAACAACATTAGAACATGCTATTTTACACACATATCTGGCTCCACCCCCTCGACGACATTTCGAGAGGAAATTAAAGTGGGAGGGATTGGAGCATGTGGACTGGTCTGACTAGAAACTGCCATGACGCTCAGAGTGGTTGGAACCCTCCTCCCAGCTCTCCTCCATCGATGTCATCTCCAAATAACCTTTACTTCCCACCCTCTCCTTGCCTTGATTTCTTCAATTCCCTTGAAGGCTGCTCTGTTCTATGGTGACGTGGATACGCTTTGTAACGCTGTCCATGGAGCTCAATTCGCTGCCAGTTTGGGTTTGCCAGAAATCACTCCATTGAGACCATACAGCGACAATGAGCAACTGCCTCCTACGATCGGTTTTCTCACGCAGTACAAAGGTGACACTTGAACATTCATTTTTTGAAATGGTTTTCTGATGACCTAATTGAATTCACTTCAGGATTGGATTTGTTGACTGTGCGGGGAGCCGGCCATTTTGTGGCAGCTACTAACGAGAAGCCAAAAGAGGCCCTACAAATTTTTGTAAATTTCATAAACAAGACTTCCTATGACACTCCCATTAGCCACGACATACCCTATGTGGCACCAAGTACAACGAAACCTCCAAGTACCACATCTGGAAGTATGCCCACAAATTGGGATGCGGCACCATGGCTAATCACCAGTTTACCAAATTTCGACGAACCACTGAGCTCTAAGCACTATTCTGGCTATCTGAGCATTAGTGAAACGAGAAAGCTATTCTATTGGTGAGTCTGTGAACCTTTTGAGGATTAATGTCACTGCACTCAAGTTATAGTTGCGAACAACATAGCGTGCCCATACTCGCCGGATATTCGATTCAAAGGAACCGATTACGACAAGGACGAAACGCATCGAAAAGTATAAATGCCTTACGAAGCAGTATCTTGGCCGCTGAAGAAGCGAGGTGTTGCTTTTTCACGACCAAAGGTGCGCTGGCTGCTGACCAGGAAGGTCTTTCAGGGCGTGCCAAGCTTTTTGAAAACGGTCTTTTGCATGATATAGGGGCACATGCGGGAACCACAGAACCATGGTTAATTTTTCCTGAACGGCCCTCTGAATACCAGAAAAGGGGTCCCTAGTTCGATTCCTCGTGGTGACAAATTTTTGCATTTCGAGTTGACGTTCCAAAATTCGCGCAAAATGGAGTTAGCATAAACAACGAATGCATACTCATAAGACGATCCCATTTTGCGCGAATTTTGGAACGTCAACTCGAAATGCAAAAATTTGTCACCACGAGGAATCGAACTAGGGACCCCTTTTCTGGTATTCAGAGGGCCGTTCAGGAAAAATTAACCATGGTTCTGTGGTTCCCGCATGTGCCCCTATATCATGCAAAAGACCGTTTTCAAAAAGCTTGGCACGCCCTGAAAGACCTTCCTGGTAGCAGTACTTGAAAGGTGTTCCATCCCAAAAGTTGGAACAGCTCGATCTGAATGGTAGCATGCCATGGTTTGGCAACCGCGTTGCGGTAAACTCGTCCATATGTATGGTCTTAGCCGTTGCCCGTCCATGAAGGAAAATTAACTGCGAAATAAGGTGGTCCCGTCTTGCGTTTTCCGACGGATTCCCTGCTTTTCGCCTCTGACATACCAGTGAGCATCCCCACATCCCCCCGAAACCCCTCTAGAATCTATCGTGTAATCGCTGCATTCGAGCCACAAACGCGAATAATGTTGTTTGTGAAGTTGGATGTGCAGATATCAGTTCTGGTTTCGAGAGCGAAAGATTTCATCACATCACGCGAATAAGACTGGACTAGACTTCCTCAAACCCAAGGGTACAGTCGTTCAAGATGATAGAGACAGTAAGTACGGGGTCAGTTGAAGAGGGAGCTATATGTGGTGACAGTCAAGAATAAGCAAAAGCAAACGAACCATGGGAAGTTGTATAAGAGTGAATTTTGGCCACTCTTCCGCACAGTGGACGAGCTGTCATGATAGCTGCCTCATCGACGCATTTGTCGCCTTTGCCTCTCTGCCATGAGATGCCACCATTTTCAGCAGCTGATTCACCGCTTTTTTGTACCTGTAAAAGAAACAGTAAGATGGGTGAATTCAGGAGGTAGGGTCAGCTGGTCTAAGCCTAACCTAGAAATGTCGCAAGTAGGGTTCAACTGACAATTTTGGAAGTGAAAATAACCGGTGATTGTATGCTTACAGGATTAAAATGTGAGAACTAATAGTTTTGTTCAGGTATATCGAGTCAGAAAACGATCCAACCAAAGACCCAGTTGTTTTATGGCTCAACGGTGGTCCAGGATGTTCATCTCTCGAAGGACTATTCCTCGAAATGGGGCCATTCAGGTTTTCATTGCTTTTTGTTATGCAGGGCTTACCATTGCGTTGGGAAAAACTTAGGATCAGCACGAACCTCTTTTCTTCCTGGACAAATTATTCATACGACACCCTACTGTTACCTTTTATGGAAGTCTTTTGTAATCCTAGTTCCCATTAAAAAACCCGTACCTCCATCGACCAAGAAATCGTGACCTCTTCAACCAGAAAAACTGCTGAAATAGCAATATTTGCAAAATTCTCGAATTTTCTGCGAACTCCATGAAAATTTTCTTAAATACAGATTTTCTGTTCCCACCTCTTCAAAAGCATACAGCTAGCCCCTCTTGAAATTACGAATTCGACCACCCTTCCCGATGAATTTTCCCGACGAATGGCTGACCCTGTGACTGTTGATATTATTGATAGACCAGATGCATCCTATCGTTGCAGAGCGAAAAACTATGGTGCTAACATACTAAGAAACAAATGGACATGGAACCGGGTAAGAATAAGCCCAAATACCCTCAAAAAAGGAAAACTGCATTAGTGTTCAGGTCGCCAGCATAATATATTTGGACGCGCCGGCCGGTGTAGGCTTCTCTGTTGATTTGAACTCAACAGCCCACGTTTTCACTGATGACGAAGTGGCCCACGACAATTTGTTGGCTATTACCGAGTGGTTCAAGGTCACATACCATCCTATCTTCATTTTGTATGATCAATTTAATGTTTTGGTACAATGCTAGTCGAGTGGGCACGCCGATTTTCTGAACACGGTGGGCGCGAAATGGACATAAGCCGTTTGGATACAGTGAGCACACGAAGTCAGCATGAATTATGATGTTCCATTGTGTTGTTCCATCGTGAATTATGATGTTCATTTCCACAACCTAACATTGTACTTGTGCTGCGGCAGGAACGACGTATTTCACGCCAACTTCGTGTGCTTACTGTGTCCAAACGGCTTAAATCTGCGAAATGTATGTACGTGGGGACTGACACAGTTACACGCATGTCAAGTCTCTACACCCACCCCTACCACCCGAATTGGCTACACTCCCGCAGCTCACAAATTTTCCAGATTTCCTTGACATTATAGCAGTAGGCGCCAGTCCCCAATACATACTTTTTGCGCCTACCGTATTCAAAAAACCGGCGCACCCATTCGACTTGCATTGCACCACTGCACCTTTCATCGATTTTTTTCAGAAGTTTCCTGAACGCCAAAGGAATGATTTCTACGTAGCTGGCGAATCATACGGCGGAACATTCGTACCAATGCTCTCCGCTCTTTTGCTTAAAGACTTTCCTCAATTCAAGGTGTCAATACATTTTCCAATTTGACACTATGAACGAGCAAACCCATTATTGTCAAGGGGATGCTGATTGGAAACGGCTGTATGGATGAACGCCTGCTTTACAATTCACTCGTTGGATACAACTACGACCACACTTTCATTGATGAGAGGTAAGGTACTGTATGAAGAAAAAAGGCATCCAAAACGTCAATTGAATGAAAGATTGAGACAATAAGAAATGAAGATTCGTCGAATGAGAAAATATCCTTAAAAAATTGGTGAAAAAGTTTGAAAAAATCAAACAGAAAATCCAAAGGGCCGCTTCGGCAGTGCCAAATCAATGAAGATGGGCGGCCCATTTTGAGACAGGCGGCTCAATTTTTGATTTGTGTTCATGACCAACACCCAATAACCTGGTCTACAAATCTACACATGCTTTTACTATAGAAAACACCGTATGCTTAATCTAGTGAATGCCTCAGATTTCCGTACCGTCCCAATTCGCAAGGCTCTTGGCATAGCGCCAACAAGATTCCAAGTGGCGTATGTCGGTGTTTCTTGACAGCTGCTATATCTTCCTTCCATAAGGACAAAAGATGCAAAAAGCGGAAGTTTTCCGGAACCCACAGTACTCCTGGAGCACCCCTTCAACCGACCCTATATGTTTGCTTAACCAGCGACTTCACGATAAGGTCGGAGGTGAAAAAGGAGGAAATTGTCTAGTGGAAAAACAGGGGCCGAACCTCTCAAAATGCGGACCAACACACAAATTTCCGGAAAGGATATGACCTCGGCAACGTAGCATGGCTCGCCCCGCAGCGCTATCGGCGTGGCACGCCCATTGACTGCTAACCACTCGCCGCGATCTCTAGCCGTTTATCAACAGCCGATTGTGTTAGCACTGAAGAGGGCAGCACCGATGAGAGTCGCATCAATGCAGAAATCAACTGACAGGGAGAAAGGTTCCCACTTCTCGGGTTTTCGGCCGTTCCTCATGGTTTTCTTTTCATCCTGGCACGTTTGACCACCTCTACATTAGCTACGATGGCTTCCTTCAGATCGCAGACTTTGCCCTTGACTCTACTATAGCATATAAAAATGAATTCACAAAAAATTCACATGTACAAGAGTACAAATTTTTCAT
>MU868350.1:35769-61553 GCA_036418205.1 Ostertagia ostertagi
AAAAAGGAGGAAATGTGCTAGTGAAAAAACGGGGGCCGAATCCCTCAAAATGCGGACCAACACACAAATTTCCGGAAAGGATATGACCTCGGCAACGTATCATGGCTCGCCCCCCAACGCCATCGGGGTGGCACGCCCATCGACTAGCTAACCACTCGCCGCGATCTCTAGCCGTTTATCAACAGCCGATTGTGTTAGCACTGAAGGGGCAGCACCGATGAGAGTCGCATCAATGCAGAAATCAACTGACAGGGAGAAAGGTTCCCACTTTCTCGGGTTTTCGGCCGTTCCTCATGGTTTTCTTTTCATCCTGGCACGTTTGACCACCTCTACATTAGCTACGATGGCTTCCTTCAGATCGCAGACTTTGCCCTTGACTCTACTATAGCATATAAAAATGAATTCACAAAAAAATTCACATGTACAAGAGTACAAATTTTTCATCTCTGTGTTTTTGTATTTACGCCGTACACATTGAGAACAAGGAGGACTTTGAAGATAAGCTCAATATCTTTCCCAGTTCGGAGCTGTTTTCTTGAGAAAAGGAATCAGTGTCGTTAATAATCACGAAGAGAGCATGATAATTATTTCTATATTTTTGTGTTTTGTTTTAATAATTGTGTCGAGTAGAAGTGCAACGACATTATTTACCAACCTTCTGTTCGGGAGTTTTTGACGCTTTGGTTCTCAGCCCTCTGGACAGCTTCTAGAATGAACGGTGTTAAGAAAAGAGAAGTAGGTCCTTGCTTTGAAAACTAACGCCTCCTAGTTGAATCTTAGGTTGACAATATCAAAATCTCATCAAAGCGACTTATGCTGACCGCTTTGATGAGATTTTGATATTTTTGACGAGCCTAATTGCTTGCGCTCTCACTTATAAAAGTAATTTTGCTGACAGCGAACATGGTCGTTTTTACTTTCTGCTACCTCAATGGGGAACGTCCAAACCCTACTTGACGATGAGCTTAAGTGGCTAGCATCTTCTCCCTCACCTCTTCTTTATATGGACTTTTCCACGTACACCACCAGGAGCTTGGCTCAACTCTCCTTGAATACGACACTGAGACCGGTTGCGAGTCCCCGACTGCTCGACATCGAGCAAAACACAGCTCTGAGGGGTTTGATGGAATCAAATCCTTAAAAGTCAGATGTGACGGAAAGCTTCGCTTCCTTGGCACTTCCCCGAGCAATGGTCAGGGTAGACGGTCGAAGGCATCCTTGAGGTCTGGGAAAGCTAAGTATTTAGCAACCATAGCAATTTCATCTCAAGACGACGAATCACCTTACTCTCGTAGTCTCGAGTGTAGTATTTCGTTACACTTCGCGGTGGAACAAGGTGAGCTTAGCTTTTGTGTTCTGGAGTTTTCCGTGCGTCCCTGACAGGACGTCAGAAACGCTAGAGGGGATGAGGCGTTTGATAGGGTAGTGTGCACTTCTTAAGCTCTGAGCCATGTTCAGGCCTTGAAAACGACGGAACGGTCGAAACGATAGAATCTCTCCGATCTATTTTTTAAACAGGCATGATTTTTTAAAAGCAGGATGATGATTTACTGACAAGGAAAGGATGGTAGGTCGAAGTGGCCGTTAAAATGAAATGTATACCACCTGATGCGTCTCCAGACGCTGATTCCAAATCTGCCTTCCAAATCTGCTAAACGACTCTCCGAACGGAGTTATGAAGCGTAATAGCTCAGTGGTGATGGTCCGGGGTGGCAGGTAAAAGCTCGTAGGATCGGTTCCTTTGCAAGTTTGTTGCTTTGCTTTTGTCCGCAACACTTCTAGAGACAAAAGCAAAGCAACCAATTTGCAAAGGAACCGATCCTACGAGCTTTTACCTGCCACCCCGGACCATCACCACTGAGCTATTACGCTTCATAACTCCGTTCGGAGAGTCGTTTAGCAGATTTGGAAGGCAGATTTGGAATCAGCGTCTGGAGACGCATCAGGAGGTATACATTTCATTTCGAAACGGCCACTTCGACCTACCATCCTTCCCTTGTGAGCTTAGCTGAAACTCTAGCCTAGCGAGTATGGCCTTTGAAACAGAAATTTCCTCTAATTGAATCGATTTGCAGCCAATATCGTTCTGTAATCCACAATCGCTGTCCCCCGCAATAACTCAAATCCATTAATGGGCTGTGATTTCTACAAGCATCGTCGCCTCCGACAAGACGAACATTCTGCTACAACGATGTAAAACTACAGCAGATAATTCAGTTGTTGTGACCTTCACTCTTAACTATTACTATTACTTACTTTAGTCATTGTCGCTGAATCAAGCTAATTTTCTCACTGGGCTCGACCCCTTCTTCCTCTATTACACTTGCCGACTTGACGAACCTGACGCAACCTCTAACCAGCGTTCAACGGCTTTAAACACTCACCTCCGGAAATTTGGCAACCATGAAGGTAATAATTGATAATGTTCACTACAAGTGTACCATTAGCTTCTGTTATCCTTAACTACGAGGTTTTTAAGCGTCGGAGACTCTTTAATGAAGTTTCCAAAACCTAAATATCTAAAACTTGGAAAACGCGTGTTTCAGGCCTTGAAGACTACGATTCAGTCGAAACGTTAGGTCACTGAATAAAGAGTTCCACCCTAGTAGGGCACAGAACTAATAACACACTTACAACTAACCTGCCGGTTGCAAGAAGAAAGAAGCCGGAGAAATTTCACTATATTCACAGGGAACCGGGCGGCCGGAAAAATGGTGGTAGGTGGGCAAGTGGCACGGCTTACCAACCCACGCGAGCGGTCCGGGATCAAATCCTGGGTCGTGAGTCGCCCGGGCCAACCAAGCCTTCCATCCCCCGGGGTCGGTTAATTGGTACCAGACTTGTCTGGGAGGATAAAAACACTGACTTGTACATCGGCTGGCCCCCGCAAGTCATTGTATAGGCCACATCGCATTCAAACGCCACTACGAATGTACAAATGGAAGTAGAATGCGTGCCGCATCCCAAAAAGGGATTGATCAACGGCAAATGCTTTATCCTTTTATATTCAGGAACTACTTCAAACTGTGAGGGATGTTCATGGCTCCAAGGGGGACGCTCGAAACAGGCATTTAAAAGCCACTGGTAGGTGGCACAAGGAAGAAGCTAAGAAGAAGGGATAGACGCCAGGGAGAATTAAGGAGGTTAAAACCTCCCTCAACATCCCTTCCCCTCTCTAAGTTATCTAAATGACTCACACGCTTCAATTCCCCACCAAACAGAATGAGCGCCATGCGAGGATATGACTTGAGGACGGATCCCGGTTAGAATTTGCCCTGGCCATTCGAACCTTCCATTTTTCCCAGCTCCCTTAACTTATACTAGTCTGGGAAAATAAAAATGTTGACCTGTAAATAGACCTGCCCCCAAGCGTCACTGTGTGAACCAAATCGCATTCAAATATTCCTACGATTTCAAACGGAAGTCGGATGTGTGGCGTATCACAAAAAGCCAACTAAGACTGCATTATCTTTCCATAGTGTATCGCTTGGTTAAATATGAGTAACCTCACCTGTATAATTGAACTTACCCTGGGATAAGCCGTGCTCATACTCAACCTTGTCATTAAGAAGAGTTAGATCTGGCAGTATTTTGATGAAATTCAGAGGGAGCTATGTTAAGATATCCTAGTTGGCTCCTTTTCTCTGAACAGTGATGTTGCTTTATAAGAATTTCTCTAGTCAATCTCACCTGATAGGAACAATCAATTTTCTAGGCGACAGTCGCATGCGCTCATTACAACGACTCAACGGTGTATCTTCAAAGAGCAGATGTGCGCCGTGCTCTCAACATCCCTAGTATTGTTCCGAAGTACGAAAGCTGCAAGTAAGTGACCTGTTGTTTTTTTTTGCAGGATCACTAATCAATAGATATTCTTTTGAGTGAGGACATAGAAAACACATATGATGTGACGATTACGCACTACATAACCCAGCATGACAACGTCAAACAGGTTATTGCAGCCAACAAAAAGGTATTGTTCAACCTCGTCCACGACTTATGATGTGCTCAAGTGAAAATGGTGTTACGCGAGGCACACCCCATTGTGCTCTGAGGATACATCTATATGAAAACTGGAGTTTATTACCAGAAGGAGCCCATTGATGCAAGGTACAGGAGGGTAGTGGTGCCGGGATGAAGAAAAAACCATGAAGAACGTCGTGAAAGAGGACCTCTTTATCCTCGACGATTTGTGCATTGGTGCCACTCTCATCGATGCTGCCCTCGTCAGTGCTGACGTTCTCTCTGCTAAAAGGCGAGAGTCAGATGGCGAGGGGATATTATTGGCAGACGTGCGGAAGCGCGACGATGAAGGAATGGCGATGTCGAGTAAATGGAGTATACTCTTCGCTGCGAAACACGGGGGCGATACCCTAAGCGATCCACCTGCCTTTCGACTTGTACAGGGGGGGGGGCAAAAAAAGAGTCACTTCTCTCCACATTCAAAACGGAATTAATCTACGAACTGCGAAACCAAACCAAATGAGCCCAATTGATATTAAAGAGCACATTCTAATCTATCAAAAAGTACATGACAGCCTTCTACACCGACGACATCAGAAGATTTTCCCACGGAAACATGGTTCACGGTACGAGCTCAACGAGGTCGTCGAGGTACCATAGACCATTACGACGTCCCTGAAACGCTGGTCAAAAGCGGTTTTCACAGCTAGTGTCTCTGGGAAGCTATTCACCAGTTAACCGATTGAAGAAATTATGTAGCAGCTTCAGGCCGGAGCGATTACGGTAAGCCTCGTTGAGCTCGACGGTGACGGCAGATGACGTCATATTCTGAAGACGGTGAGGGCAGTGAAGGAGGGCCTGCTTCTGCTTATGGGGGGACACCTAAGGAATATTCTGCCGTAAAACATTCATTAACAGCGGCATCCTGTGCGAAGAAAAATTTGATGATGTGCGCCATAGGCAAAGTGACTCTTTTTTTGGCCCCCCTGTATATTCCCCTTCTTCGACCTTATCGTTAAATCCTAAAATAAAGACACTGGTAATGCTGAGAGAAGAGTTTCGATAACTTCCCTACTTCGAGCAGCTCTTTGATAAGAGTCGGCTGAATCAGCCTGAAACAGCGCGAAGAAGCGATCTTTGACCAAGGGTGGGATATTTGTGCCTAGACCTTGGGGGGGGGGGGGAGTGGACCATCGAACAAAATTGATAGGTTGTCGATGATGTAGGACACTTCACCGGTCCTTATCAAGAATATACCTCGAATGAGCGTGTTATCAATGCCTTATCCTTACCACTTGAAATGTCCTTAACACTAGAGACGCGGAGCATGATGGAGTTCCCTCCAACGCCATTTTCACCCGATGCTCTTTACTTTTCCCAAATTCCATATTAAGGTAGCATTGTTCTACGGCGATGTTGATTCGGTCTGCAACGCTATACATGGCGCTCAATTTGCATCAGAACTTGGCCTCAAACTTATATCACCACAATCCATCTACACCGACCAACAGCAAAAACCGCCAACTATCGGCTTCATCACGAAGTACGAAGGTAAGTCATCCTCAACTTTTGCAGAGCGTTCACCAGTGGTCGCATTATTCTCGGGGAGAAGCTCCTAACTTTATCATAATTTCAACGTAACCTTGAAAATTGGGGTGAGGTGGGAGCAGTCTGTATAAATGCATTTTTAAGTGGGATTTTGTTCAAAAGCCGCGTAAATTAAGTAAATTCAGCAGTTACTTTCGATTTCAGCAAGAGTAATAATTGAGAAGCGTAAAAAAGCGCCCATAACAAAGCACAACTGCAATTTCATTTGGCCCTAGAAATGCAAGATCTTTGTCAACCCGTCTACTCACCACTATTCTTGTGCCGGCATGATTTGAATCTCCTAGAGTGTGACCTATGAGGTTGTTTGCCAGATCCGTCGGCTTGCGCAACGCTAGCGTTATGTCCGCACTCTCCTCAACCCTCAGCATCCTTCAGTCCGCTTATCTGCGACCGTTCTCTCATATAATTGACCTCCACTTCTCCTATAGCCATAATGTCACCGCCATGTTGAGGCGATAGGGATAATTCACAGCGGTGGGCTCCAGAAGCAATATTGATTGGCAGAATCGGACCACTATAAAAATTTCAGGTCTGGATTTTCTGACGGTAAGAGGTGCCGGGCATTTTGTTGCCTCATCAGATGAAAAACCAAAGGAAGCTCTTCAACTGTTCGTGAACTTCCTCCGAGGGACAAACTACAGTACACCGATTGACTACGTCAGCCCAACATCACCACCATCAACAATTCCCACGCCGTCATCCTGTCCCACTACCAGTTCCTCTACTACGTCCCCATCTTTGCAATACCTCCAGTTACCACTTGTTTTATTGAGCTTGATGCCGTTAATAAATTAAAGTAAACTGATATCCACAAGTTGTTAATAGAGCTTTACCTGACAGGTTACGAGGGATACGAAGAATCGCAGCTGCGGCGCACCACTGGGAATTGAAATATTACTGAAATGAAAAAAGCAGTTTTCAGCTTCTTCTTATCGTACGTTTTCAACTGCTCCGTGGGAAAATTCGTGGAAGAAGGGCAAAGGTAGAAAAGGAGAGGCAGAAAAGAAAGAACCAAGATCTCTGCAATTTAGTCTAGAACTTTCCAGTCCTTTCTATGGGGCACTGGTTTGAATTTCACCGCGAACCTCTCACCTCAAATTTGCCGAAGCAAGTTTCTTCAGGCATTACTCATTCCTACAATTTTTTTTATCTGCAATTTTACTTGGCAGTAGACCATTTTGGTGGTGACCCGAAAATTTCAATTCCACCTCTTCACATATCCTCAGGTATGGTTTACCGTCACCGACAATTCAAGAATGGAAAGGAAAATAAGGAGTGTTGATGTTTCAAGAAACCTGAAAAAATTGCAAAATATCACAAAATTTCAGAATTTTTACTGCATTTAGTATTACCGTATGCACATAAGGTTTCTGCCTTGTCCCTACCGCTGACGACTTTCTGAGGGATTTCCAGGCATATAGGGAAGGTGAAGATGAAGTAAGTGGAGTAGTGTGAATAGGTCGGCCGCTCACGTCCTTAAGGGGGACACTGAAGGGAGTGGGCCACTCATAGCTCGGGACTAAGCCTTAGTTAGGGGAAAGGATTCTCGGAGAAGACGTGAGCAACAATGTTCCTAGGGTCACCTACCAGCACTTTTTGAATGCCCTGTTTTGAATGTCCTCCCTAAGGACATGAGCGCCGAGAGGTCGTAATAAGAGCCAAGCCAATAGGGAGAAAGGATGACATGGATTTCAGAAATTTCTCTGAAGGTACTCTTGCCCCAGTACGCAACAGACACCATTCACATCATTTCACATGGCCACATTGACTAGCAATCTGCTGATCAAGCCCTTCCTAGGCTACCTCTATGATCCTTATTTTTAAGTACCCTACCTGAACATGAAGGTGTTGGGTAAGTGATCAGCAAGCTTAATCCCCGTAAAGAGGTTCACATGCATTTAGCCAAGCTTTTCTTCGCATTTCAAACTTGGGTCCAAACGTACTGAACGTTCTGTTCAAGCACGGGTTCGCGGTCCTAGAATAAGTTTCTACTTCAACTGTATAGTGGATTTATGGATTCCTTCCATGAAAAAAACCAAAAACCCAAAACTAACAAATCGCTGAAGGTTTTGCACAAAGGTCCGAGTACTAGTGGATCGATAGAGTTGACCTGCCACGCCCACTAGTCTATAAAAGCGGGACAAATGCATAAGAGTGTACCTATGTGTGACATGGTGACCTCTCGCCATCCGCCTTCGCCCAGCTACTATGCCATTTGCCTGCTTTCGAGCTGCAGTCGTCCTGGAAGCGATGTCTGAAATCGCTGGATGTAGCCACGGTTTGATACTTAAGGCTATCACCGGGAATACATTCATCAATTTCGGAATCGGCAATCTGTAGCGCTACTCATAGATTCCTACTGATGTTACCTACGGTAGGTCCGAACGTGAACTGTGAGTGACTGAGTTACTCAAAGTTCATGTCCTATTGTCACGGACGAGTACTGCAGACCTCGTACAAGTATCTCGTCTCAATCAGTATTATTAAATAATACTAAAGTATTGTCAATGGTAAAACAATACTTGTAATAATGTGACACTAGATTATTAATGCCTACTATCCTCATATACATCCTCTCATATTCAATATTGAGGAAAATTTGATTCATATCAACCTCCAAATAATTTTTGACATTCCCGATTATTCAACGCCGTTAACCAGCAAATAGTAGTGGAACAAGATTGTGACAGATAACTTTAAATATAAGAGGAGGGGCGTAATAGTCAGAAATTCCCAACTTTTTCCATTGCTACAAAACCGTTTAAAAAATTAGTCGCACGTACCTGAAAGCGTATGACCCGGATATAATAGATGGGCTATAGAACTGTTCCACATATCATGGGTGGGCATTACTATCGATTAACATTTATCCAACCTTGTAGCCTGGCTCTGTTCACGGCCCCTAAGAAAGGAGGTCGAGCGCCTGCTAGGTCATTGCTGCGATACAGGCGGGCTCTTTGTAGGTCTTACATCTGGGCACCTTTGTAAACGCTATCGCAATATACGGTGGCAATCCAATGCTAGCGTTCTTCATTCCTATGCACTGCGCTGTTTTTTCTGCTTCTGCAACATTTGATTATTCTGGGCTCTATCACAAGATGAGGGAGCACTCTCCACAAATAACCTCTGGAGGGCAGAACCACTGAAGAAATTAAAAATTGCTTACGCAGTCTGGAGCCTCATCTTCCTCGCGTAAGACCTAGTGCCATTTTCGACAGAAACGAGATCTTTTGCGCGGTTCAAAACGTTCTGCCATGCGGTGTTTAATTTCGCCCACTCCCGAGAGAAGGACATCGGCTTGGCCCTACTACAAGATATGTCCATGGCCACCGAGGGTCCTATTCGAGACTGGGCGCGGTATTCGTTGTGTGATGTGTAATCACAAATAGAATTGATTACTGTCGAGGATTTCCCGGCGGGGGATGTATGTGGGATTTCTGAAGCTCGTTACAAGGACTAGATGGAGTCAGTGGTGTGAACCTTGAAAAAATGATATTGCACAGTTGAACGTAGAATCTGTTCTTAGCTGCCTTATACGCCTCCCAAGCACAACGGCACTTTTGTATGAATGTTGTGTTTCAGGATAAACCTGTCTCAACGACACTTCGGATATCGACTATAGGGGGTTACATCGAGTATAGCGGGAGGGAATCGTAAAGAAAACCCCTGTTAAAGGAGTCGAACTGTCGCGACCATTTTCCTCGATGCGCTATTCACCCGGAAAATAAATTTTTTGAGGGAGAGGAAAAAACTCCAAATATTGGAGAAAAGTTTACAAAGAAATGTGGAATTCCTGCTCTCTCACTGCTGTCACACTTACAAGGGAGGTCGTTCAGGGCAAGCCGCGCTTTTTCAAAACGGTTTTTTGCATGTTATAGGAACTCATGCGTGACTACAGAACCAAGGTCCATTTTCGCTGAACGGCCCCGAGAAGGCCAAAAAATGGTGAGGAAATGGTCCAAGGATCAATCCCCCGTGATGACAAAATTTTTGCATTTGGTTGGAGCTTCCAAATTTTCTCAAAATAGCACCAGTGCAAAAATTAGGTATCATATCCATTATCAAAACCACCAGTGATCATTTAACTCAGATTTTAACTGGAATATGGCGGAAAAAAGTTGTAACACCAGAAGGGCGCCAAATGGTGCCGAAGTGGCGTAAATTGGAGCGTCTGGAAAAATAAATGTCATATTCGTGATCAGAGCATTAGATATTCCTTAAGTAGAAGTTTTAGAAAAAATTGAGATTTCGAGCCAGTTCCGAAAAATTGGCCATCGACAGGTCGGTCAGTAGCCCATGGGTACTTCCAGCCAGCGATTGGAAAATGAGTTTCCTCGTGATACTCCTCCTAATAATAAGAAATTCCGCTACAGAATAGATAGTGGCAGGCAGCCAAGCTGATTATGGGAAGCAGCACCCGCATGAGTTGAAGTCGACAGACTCTTCTCTCCTTCAAACCGTGATACGTTGAGTCCTCGGCTCCTCCACTCGTAGGACTTCATCTCCATAGCTGGAGCGATTTCAAGGACAGGGACGTGGTGGGAGATGTTCTCCATGAAATCGAGCTTTGGATTCCGTGAATCATCAAGGCGTTCCGCTTGATTTCCGCGCAGCGCTCGTCTTCAAGTCGCCCGCCGGCGTGCATGACGACCTGTGGCCCATGGTCACCTCCTTTTTCGAAGTTAGGTCAAAATTTCAATTTTTGTCGAAATTTTGCCTAGAGGGGTAAATCGGGGTGCTGATCACGGATATCACGTTCGTTTTTGGCGCCAGCTTGGCGTTACAGATTTATTCTGCCAGTTTTTAGATAGTAAATTTGCAGGGCCTGTTCATGGTTCTGATTGTGAATTTGAAAATGCAAAAGTTCCACCATGGAGCGGAGTCGAACCCAAAAGCCCCGTCCTTCAAGTCCATCTCGCTATCCATTCGACCACCAGACCACTGCGAAAGAACGGATGCCGACGATGCTTATGAAAGCGCTCCACTTTTTCCAGCACTACCACTGACAGTACTTCAATTTTTGGCGAATTTCACCTTGTTTTTGATATCTTTCTCAGCACCCTTCAATATGCAGGTGATCTTCTGTACAAGTCCGAAACGTCACTCCAAAGCTGTAAAAACCACCCATTCTCAACAATTTTTTCGACCCTTTTTTGGCCTCAGGGAACCGTTCAGCGAAAATGAAACATGGTTTTGTAGTCCATACATGAGTTCCCTACACATGCAAAAACCGTTTTGAAAAAGCGCGGCTTGCCCTGAAAGACCTCCCTTGTTAGAGACAAGGAAACTGCGGTCCGCTCCTCTTGGGTAGGGAGGGGAGGGGAGAGGACTACCAGTAATTTGGCAAGTTGAAGGCGAAGTATTCATGAAATAGGGGGATAAATTGAAAGTCGTAGTAAAACACAAGCTAAGAAATAGACAGGGGTTGCACAGACTGATGGCACAGAGTACCCTAGTTCGAAAACGTAACAGACGGCACTTCGTAACAGACGGCACTCCACTTCGTTTTACAGCGCCATTTCTACCTACTACACTTCCCTTGTAGCAGGAGAACGCTCCCTTCCACCCTCGCCCTTATGGGCCCTTTCCTACCCTTCCCCTAGGGGACGCGTCGCCCTCCGCTGATCCTATCCTATGATTGGGGGAGACAGGGTTGCGTCATAGGACCCGCCATTGAACGCGTGATGTTGTAGCTACCCTCCCCTGTTGAGGCACTCTTTTCTCGAAGGGGTCGCACTGTCGTCTGGAGACGCAGAGTATGGCTGATCGCATGACGCAACCCTGTCTCCCCCAGGAGGAGAAAATAGCTCAACAGCGGCGCGGACGCGAGCGCGTGTGGATGACGTCACAGCTGCGCCATAGCGACGAGAGGACGAGATAGGAAGCATCGCTGCCTCTTCGCTTCAATAGTAGAAGGTTCGCTGCCACCTAACCAATTAGTAGTGCTGTAAGCGAAATGATTGTTTTGTGTATAGGAACAACTTTCGCCTTCGAAAAGTAGGAATTTGTTTAGGAATATGGGGAATAAGGATTTCGCATGTAAACTTTAACGAGTGCGCAATTAATTCGAGCTGATTTCAACAAGTTGACTTCGTTACTTCTATTGACTGCACAGTGAAGTCAGAGTCGTTAGTGTTAGTGTCTTCTTCTTCTTCTTCTCCCTAGCGTTAGTCCCGCGCAGTCGCAGGGTCCGCTGTCTTTGTCAGTCGTCGCCACTTTAGTCTGTCCAGGGCGTCCTCTGCTGTGGCCATGACTTCACTTAGATCCTTCTTGATCACGTCTCTCCACCTCTTCTTTGGGGCTCCTCGCGGTCGCTTGCCTTGCACTTCGAAGTCCATCGCTTTCTTATCGGATGATCCTGTGGCCTCCTCAGCACGTGCCCATACCATCGGAGGCGCTGCTCTCGCATCTTCAGCTGGACAGGAGCAGTCTGCATGACCGCCCTGACATCCTCGTTTCTGACCCTGTCCAGTCCGCGTCCAGCCGCAGGCCCACCTCAGCATCCTCATCTCAGCGGAGTGAAGCTGCCTTTCGTGGTTCTTGTTCAGGGGCCAGCACTCGCTGCCGTATAGCATCGCAGGCCTTACCACTGTTCGGTACACCTTCCCTTTGAGCGTTCTGGAGCACCTTCGATCACAGAGGATTCCAGTGGACTCCCTCCATTTCATCCATGCAGCGTTGACCCGAGCCTTCACTGCCTGATCCACACTGCCGTCGGCTGCCAGATCGCTCCCAAGGTAGCGGAAGTCCTCCACTCTTTCGATGGTCTCACCATGGCCGTCCACGATCGGCTCTGCACCCTCTTCGGAGCTCAGGAACTTGGTCTTCTTGACATTCAGCCGTAGCCCACCTTCTGCCAGGACCTTCTGCCATTTCTGCACCTTGGAAGTTCCTCTCTACTATCCGCTATCAGGGCGATGTCGTCAGCGTAGAGGATGGTCTTCAGTGGTCCTTCCATGAGGCCCTTCACCATGGTATCGAGCGTTAGGAGGAACAGGAAGGGGCTCAGAGCTGACCCTTGATGCACCCCAACCGTGATGTTTATCTCCTTGTCAAAGGAGTGTTAGTGTCGTGTTGCGAAATGTTTTAAAAGTATTGGCGCTGTCTTGCCGTTACGCGCCGTATATACCCCCCCCCCCCCCCCCCTAGAAAATGAAGCAGTGGGATTATAGGTAGAAGTGGGGTAAATTGGTGGAAATTTAGGGAATTTTGGTAAATTTTTACTGTTTCAGAGTGACTATACCCCCCCCCCGCTCGACGGCATTTTTGGAGGAAAAAGTGGGCGGGGTTTTGATGGAAGATGGAGATGGTGGAGGTAGGGAAAAGGGGGTCGTATCAAATCCACCTTGGGGGAGGGGGGTCGTAAAAAATTTTCGAAAAGTAACAACGATAGGACCGACCCTGGATACAGCCCCCTGTCGCTTCACTACATGTGCTTTGGTGAGGAGTTATGCAGAAGGACCTCTTCAGCGTTTATTGGGGAGCAAACGGAAAACAAGAAACAAAGAACGAAAACACGAAAAAGACACAAAACAAAAAGAACACAGAGATCGAGAGTCGAAAGAACAAAAAGAACTGCGTTTCACAAAATCTCGGCGAATCAATCAGATATCTGTGTGGTCGGTGTCAATCGATGTAGAGCAACATGGAAGGCCCTCGTTCATTGGCAAAGGCAACAATTTCGACACATCCACTTGTCTAAAAATGCACTGGGTTTTTGGAAGCATTTTCAAGCGCATTTTCAAAAAACACTTGCAAACTTCAGAATAATGTAATATTGCTTCAAAAGAATATTCCAAAACTACAGCACGCCTTTTGCCCGCTTTTCAATTTCTGTTTTCTTATTTCTATTCATCAGACTTAATTTCAACCTCATTTTCCTCTTTCAGCTGGCTTTCACTCACAAGCTCCGACTTATGCAAAAGCGATAACAAGATGAAAAAGAGGTGAATGCGCCCAACGTGTTAGTTTGTTCCTGAGACACCATGAACACCCAGTTGTCAACAGTACTCCTCATTTGACGGAAAAAATCTCAAAGATGATTTGACAGCCCGAAATAAGAAAGAAAATCATGAGTCTCTTGCAATAAGGGAGAAGGGGAAAAGGCGCTAAGGTAGGTGGAGGTGGGGGTGGGGGGCTACATGGAGCTTGGGCGCGCGGCATCTCCCTCCTAGCGAGATAAGTGCACGTGCTTGAAGCTGGAACGTACAAACTCGCTCATTCTATTAGGTTGGAAAGAAAGTTCTGCAACACTCTTTCTAAAATTTTCTTTTTTTCTGAAAAATTCATAGGTAACATTTATGACTAACAAATGGTAGAGCATTCTCGAGGCTTCAATCCACGAGGTGGATATAAGTGCTGCAGTCAGTAGTTATCCAAGAAAATTCAAAAAACCTCGACCACTAGTAAATCCGTACTCCGAGTCACTGTCTAGTACAAATGTCTCCATAACTATGGATTCGTGTCAACGACCAACACTATCTGCAATAGCTTCAATAGGCATGCCGTTCACCGCTACAGCGTGTTTCACCTTTACCAGCGCTTTCGATCTTTTGATATTTTTATAAGAAGCCAGCAGCGTCCCGCACACTCCATTACAGGTAGGGCTCTTACGGAAGCTCCACTACAAATTCTTCGTTATGGGCACCATTGTGTAGGTAGAGGTCTAGGCTGCGGAACTTCCAGAAGCTGGCCGAGGCAGCTCGTCAGGAGCCCTCGTATCGCGACAATATTTCTTTCTTTCATGACATTGCGAATCGCCATGATCCGAAATGAGCCCGCTAAGAAATTCTGGAGCTGCGGCAAGATTTCTTACCTCCCTTAGCGTATTGCCCCTGGTCGAGTTGTTACCATGCACCTGTTCCTAGACCTCAAATCATCACCTTGATGACGAAATAATTAGACGATCAACTCCAACTCGAAAGTGAGGTCGCCTCCTTTCTCGAGCCGCACTTCCGCTGGGTTTTGGCAAAGGAGCATCAAGAAATTTTCTGAGCGTTGAAGACAAGTGGTGGACACTCATGGTAGATATACGATCCGGTCAGGAGTTGTAAACAAAAAAGATAAAATTAAAATCAAAAATTTGAAAAAGTGTTGCAGGACTTTCTTTCCAACCTAATAGCTTCACGCATGTCAAGTGAATCACCCATCCCCAAACTGCCCTCATTCCTTCTGGCTAACGGATTCCACGGTTTCACAAACCGACGTAACATGGCCCCGCACGAACTCGGCGTCTGCCCCCCCCCCCCTCTCAACTACATTAGCACCGGGCAAATTTGAGTGCAAAGCACTTAGGTCTTTTGAAATCATAACAAACATCAGCGGTGCTATCTTATTGTTAGTTGGGGGGGGACCACGCGGCGGCGCGGCGCTCTGTTCGTCTCCTCCTGCAAGGCTTAGTCCTCGATGGCGCGTATTTCGAAACTGATGGCGAAATAGTAACTGCCCCTGGGACTAAGCCTTTGGAGGAGCAGACGAACAGAGCGCCGCGCCGCCGCGTGGTCCCCCCCCCCCCTCCACCCTAAACTAAGATAGCACCACATCAGCCTCCTATGAAACATAACTAATACATGCCTGGCTTTTTTCAAAATGCCCTCCCCTTATCGAAATAGATCTTATCGGAATTCTCCTCGTTAACAAATATCCATTTAAATACACCTCGGCTCAATGTGGCTCGGGGGGGGGCAGTCGCCGTGCGTTCGCGACGTAGGGGAAACTAGAATATTCCGGCTCTTCATGCATGTCAAATGACACCCCTCACCCCCCGGCCTCTGGCTGCACCCCTCCTGGCTCACACATTCTCCGTTCCACACTGAGATACGCGAACATGCGACGCGCCGCAGCTGCCCCCCCCCCAAGTCGCACTGCGTCTACACCTCAATGAAAAGAAGCAAAGTGAATGACGGAAAAACCATGATAAAATGTAGAAGTTAAAACGAACTTCTCGGTGCCGTTGACCAAGATCACCCTCGAGTCCTTGTCCGGAGCGGATTGCACACAAGCCTGAAGCAACCTTTTCAGATACTATAAATAATCCGAAAAAAAAATCCACAAGCACGAAAAGATTACTCACCAGATCGAATGAATCACCATCCATCAAAATGCAATGAGAGCCAGGTTGAAAAGCATCTAAAGGAGTAAATACATTGAATAATTGTCATGCTGCATCACATTAAAATCGTTCATTTCAGATTTAGTAAGAGGTCTATTTCGGTGAAAGGAGCCATGCGTTTTGAAACGCTCAACGTGTTTAAAACCACGGATAGCATATTCTCCCAGTGTAAAGGTCTAGGGCTCCCCACTTTCTTCACGATTTGGGGCGCGGCCGCGGCAAACCCGCGGCGTTCGCGGCCGAGTAGTGCGGCATCAGCTTGCCTGAGTATTCGACGTTACATTACGTGTCGTTACGATCGGATGAACTAACACGTAATGTAACGTCGAATACTCAGGCAAGCTGATGCCGCACTACTCGGCCGCGAACGCCGCGGGTTTGCCGCGGCCGCGCCCCAAATCGTGAAGAAAGTGGGGAGCCAAGGTCTAGCTAGGACTAAGCCGTAGAAGGGAGGGAAACCCCTGGGGTCGTGAGAAATTTATTTATTTATTTATTTATTTATTATATTTATTCCTCGGAGAAATCTTCGTTTTCTCCGAGGACAGTTCTTCCCTCTTCCTATTCTTATTGTTATTCCTAGCTGTTCTCTAGACAAATATTACTTTTCATAGAAGCTTATGCTATAAAACACTAGAACACACAAATCATATAAAAAAACCAGAAGAAACAAAGTAGGAGTAAAGCTGATAGCAGCTCGTAACTTTAAAGGACTCGTACCAAACTGACATTAAAGCAGACTATACTGCCATACCCCCTCCTACCCAATAGACCCTTAGTAAGTTCTAGCGCCTTTAGATAAATGATTTAGACAAGCCATGCGGTTCAGCAGAAACGGCGCGGGCATCTCTCATCAAATTCTGCAAAATATAACATCATAAATCTACTACTTAAAAACATGAACATTTGTAGTGGTGGCTACTATGTAGGAATTCCTGCAGGAAGCCCCCATCTCCTGCACCATCACGCTACTAGCAGCTAACACTATGGCAAAGAAAATGACACAGGCAGGTGTCAGACTTTGCGACAGTCGCTTTGAACGTGCCCATGTGTGGCGACACGAGCCACAGCGGGTGTGGTTCACTAGGACAGAAAGCAACTTTTTCGCGTTTCGCAGCGCGAAACATTTTTCGCTGCAGGAACCTCAGGTCCACCGCTGATCAGCGGTGGACCTGAGTTCCCGCAGCGAAAAATGTTTCGCGCTGCGAAACGCGAAAAATACTCTGTCCTAGTGAACCAAACCCCATAGTCGCTTGCGTTGAGGCGAGAGGGCTGCTACAAAAAGCTCGAAGTCGAGTATCACAAAGTCGGCACTTACCTGGGCCTCACAAAAATTTTGCGAATCGAGTTTTTTGAACAAACAGTTATCACGTGACAATTTGAGTGAATTTGGCTCAGTTCGCTGACACACACTTTTCCAATTGTGAAACGGACTCACCGCTATCGCCACCTTGGACGTTATTCTCGTCGTATAGCTCTAGAGCCAGATTACGGTAAATAGTAGGATCGAGAGCCCTCACCGATGAGAGCGGAATCGACGATCCGCAAGCAGAATCAGACGGCTATATCATGCAATGACATGTTATTACGAAGGAGAATTACAGTGCTTGCAAGTCCTTACCGCTTTGTTCTCATCACTAACAGAAATTTCTCCATACTGTACTTCCATATTATCGGAGGTGGGTGTTTTATCGCCAAGCCGAATAGCATCTTCAATACATGGATATTCGGGCCTGTTCCAATACAGGGGCATGTGGTACGTCAGTTCGTACCGCCCACAGTAAGTAGAATCTTGCAGGTGCGTGAACTGTTTCGTTTCCGCTTCTGGGGTGGTGTTAGGGACCGTGATCCGTCGCGCGATTCGCGCAAAACGCGCGACGGCTCGCGGACTCTGACATTGACCTGGTACGCTCCCAGGGTTTCATTAAACTGCAAAAGTTGGAATGACTGAAATCGGCAAGTACTGGCGCACCTCATGCCCTTCTCCCTTGTTGAAAAAAGATATTCTTCTCAGATGTTTACAAGTATTTCCACAACGATTACAATATAATACAATATCTAATATCTGAAAGCGAAACCTTCCTACCTATACGCTTACGAAGTTTTTCAATAGATTCATTGATAGCATCTCGTGAAAATCCGACTACACCGGAGCAAAGCGCATCGTAGACAAGTGCTGGAGCATTTATAAAGAAGTTCCGGAAAGTACAAAACGGTGGGTGTTGAGAGAGTTGAAGCGGCAGCCGACGGGTCAGATTGCCTGCAGACTCTCATCGACATACTATAATCTCGCACATACCTACTTTTCACCCAAGTTGAATGGCTTGTCCTATCCTTCTCAACCCCTTAACGGTCTACATTTTCTCTAGTTTATGATTTTCGTTTTGAAAGGAACGCTGCCACTCTCTCGGCAAGAGGGTGCAGACAAGTCGCAGACACGCCGCCAGCTGCCTACCTGAAACTTCCCTGGCACCGAATACAGGACAGATAGCCAAATCAATGACGTGGATTAATCAAAGCAATATTTTAGTAAGGAAAGGAACCCACATTGGGCCAACGCTAGGCTATCGTGATCTTCCTTGGTGATGACCAAATCAAAATGACCGCCAGACGTTTCGCACAACAACACCTAACAAGCGGAAATGAATATGACTATCATGTTTTCATTACTCAAATAATATTTTACATTGTAAGAAATAGTAATTTTCGAAAAGATTCCAGAAAGTGAATTTCAAGTTCTGATCTAATTCAAAGACTGAGACTTGGATTCAAATAGATTCCGGCTCACTCAACTATGCGACAAACCCCACCCCCCTCACGAGTTTTCATTTCTGCATCAAGAGATCACAGAGCACTGAGTTCACAATGTGGAGTAATCTAGGTGTCTCCATCTAAATATTGCGGTGCTATGCGGGTTGGGGGGGGGGGTCCACGCGGCGGCGCGGCAGTCTGCTCACCTGGGCTCTCTCGAGCGAGACAGTGTAAACTCGAACATTCCAGCTTTTCACGTCAAGTGACTGCCCCCCCCCCCCCCCCCCTAGACTGCCTACACTCCCCCTGGCTCACGGATTTCCGAACATGCCAGGCGAGCAGACTGCCGCGCCGCCGCGTGGTCCCCCCAACTACTTAGCACCAAAATTGCTACCTATTACCGTGAATCCAGATAGTACAGTATAAGCAAAGCCGATTAACAAAATAATGTACCTTTTCAGGAGACTCTCCCTCAGAACCCCTGTAGACATCTGGCTCATCATCGATTCGACGATACACGTGTAAGTCAACACTAAAATGGTTTCAGATATTACTCTGCTTCATTTCCCAATCATTTTGCTAGCATAAAGATCACACGGGTGCTACTAAGAAATGAGTACGTTGAATCTAGCAACAATTCCGTTCTTAAAATTATCGATTATTCAAACGATGGCAATCTAAGAGCACTCGATAAGGAAAAAAGGTACATTAATAAATCGCGAATTTCTTCTACAACAATGCGAATTACCTGCACTGCACAACATTATTGGAAAAAGCTAGGGCGCTGGGATAGTGGGGGCATCACAATGCTGGTGCCAGAGTCCG
The DNA here is from genome assembly GCA_036418205.1 of Ostertagia ostertagi. Taxonomy (NCBI): domain Eukaryota; kingdom Metazoa; phylum Nematoda; class Chromadorea; order Rhabditida; family Trichostrongylidae; genus Ostertagia; species Ostertagia ostertagi. The sequence continues at coordinate 55,025 of MU868350.1, forward strand.
CGATACATAGCGCGACAGACCACAGGAATCGCAAGTGCCCCGATCAATACTGCAAGGTGCTCTCCAATCCCGCCGCCATTTCTGCTTGATGGTGATGGTTGAATGACGACTGTTCATGATTCTACTTGTTTCATATTCAGTGTTTCAAATGTTCAAATGGGGCATTTCGATTTTGCGATTCGCGCGACGGATTGCGAACTCTGACATCAGCCTGACAGAAAGTAACGGCATCCTGTCCGAGTTCAGGATAGTTGTCAGACTTCGCAATCGCATTTGAGTTGTGACGCGCTATGCCAGGATCAAAAGTGGGAGGAAAGCATGCACGCCAAACGGATCAATGATGACACGCCTCACTAACAATTTTGTCATCCCGCCAAAATTGCGCCCGCCCCACTCGCGACTACAACCGCGAAGTCTGGCACTTTTCTATAATGAGTGTTGCGTGTTCTGCGTACGTACTATATGTTATTCTCATGGCGAAAACACGTGCATTACATGTGTCCGTGCTGCGTGTCATATGAGGTGCACGCAGCTCCCAAGGTAAGGCTGCTGCGTAGCGAAGTTGCACCCTACGATGAAGCTGTGTACGCGGGTAAGGCGGTGAGCGAAACACTTTTTGTGTAACGGCGCCCTTTAACCGAGACGGGCACAACGTTCAGCATAAACCAAGACCCTGTAGGCCAGCAATCGGCTAAAAGGGAAAAAAGACGAAGGGTTAGGAGTGTGAAAGTTGGAATAGGCGAGGAGATGGTGAGTATTAGAAGCCATGAATACTAATCCGGCGAAGATGTACACAAGCAGAGAATAGGTGACTGGCCTGCCTGGATTACAGGCAGGTGGTGTGTGGTGAATTGGAGCCCCAGAATTGGAGCCCCATTGCAACGAAAGTATAGACGTAAAAGAGGAGCGGTGAGGAAAACCGCACAAGGAGGCGGGCCAGTCTTGCATAACGGGACTTGTTTTTTTCCTCGATTTCCGCTTCAAGGGCGGTTTTACGATGAAAAGACAGCTCACTGGGAGTCGAGATAGTGGTGGTAAGGGGTGCAGGGATGAAGAGCCCGAGAAACGGGACCCTTTGTCTCCCTGTTGATTGCGCATTGGTGCGACTCTCATCGGTGCTGCCCTCTTCAACGCTAATGCTCTCTCTGCTAAACGGTGAGAGTCAGACGGTGAGAGGATACCTATTGGCGGGCCTGTGGAGGCGTGAGCAGCGAGGGAACGGCAATGCTGGCCAATGAGGCATACATTTCGATGCGAAACGCGCATCGCGCCGCTCCCCTTGGAGGGCCCACCTGCCTTTCGACTAGGTATGTTCCCCCTCGTCTTCGACCTCCGAGCGTATCGTGGATTCTTGAGAGAGCCAGCCGCATGGGCGCTGATGTTATAGACGTGAACGCTCTGCTCTGCCTCTCTGCTAAACGGCTGGAGTCCGACGACGAGTGTTCGTAGCTGAGAAGCCAATCGGTGGCGGGCCGAAGGAGGATGTTTGAAAAATGGGTTAAGCCCCCTTTTACAGCTGTGGGGCTTCCTTTGCCGCAAACGTGTCGCGCACGTGTGTCCATTAGGGGCCCAGCCTAGATTTGTAATAGGCGCATTTTCCCTTCTTCAAACTCCAATTTATCGGGCTATCTTTCTTTAAAAGATAAGATAAGGTACCTCAAAAGATTGGCAAGTGTCTTCAGCGTATCCTCGATTTTATTCACATACACGACCCCATTTTCGATTTCCTGCATTCGGTACTGGAACGACACCTGGCTTTCGATGAACTCTTGCAAGTAACGGTGCTCACACTGATGCATGCTCAGCTGGAATGAAATTCATAAGCAGACAAAAGCAAAGATTATCGTAAATCATTCCTGGACAGAACATACTGATTCACAAATCGCTCTGTATAAACTACTCCCATTGTCATTTGGCATTATTTTCTTCATCAAGCCAAGGCGGGCTAAGAACCTGGAAATTACGGCAAAAAATAGCTCTTATTCGCTCATGCAGGTGCTCAAAAGCTGAAAAGAGCCCCTTTGGATTTCGTAAGATTCTGTCCGTTACGTTAAAACTTGTGAAAGCAAAAACAAGCTGCAGTGCTTTCCTCCATTTACCCAAAAAGCCAATCACACCCCTCCCCCCCCCCAGAATCCTGAGAAAATGCTGTTGTAATCTCACCTAATCTCACCTTAGGGTTACTCAGTGCCATAGTGAATATGACACTAATTTTCAGAACCAACGCCACTCGTCTTCACCAATTTCGTTGTATATTACACTTAGGAGTTACTGAGTGCTCCCATCACGAACCTGGCACCTGTTTTTTTATCATTAGACCCCACTGAAGGCCGTTACAGTGCCACTGCGAATAATGCCAACTTGATCTGATGCCAAAAATAGAGCTGCCTTTGTTAGTAGGCACTGAATTGATTATACGTCAGAGTAAAAATGCTGGAGCGCCAAAGTGGTGCTAAATGGCGCTGTTAAAGTAGGCGTCATTGTCGATATCGGGATATTGATTAGTGCCTGTAAATGAAGTTTCTACAGAAAAAGAATTCGCGATTTTGGAGTTGTAACGCTTGATAAACAGTGCCGATAAGCACATGAATAAATAATCACTAGGGCATTTGTACACAGTGAAACCGGCTGGTATACAAACCAAGTAAATTTTGGCCAGACAATAAGCAAATCCCACTTCGCCAAGTTTCGGAGGTCCAGATTTCAAAATGGATTTCAAATTGATCATGAAACCTACTGATCGAAAGGATCGCCACTGGACTCGCCGACAGCTGCTACGGTAGTGTCATTTGAAGAACCTTCAAAAAAGCGCTTAAATGAAACCAGACGTTACATCACTTACTTTAGATACTGGATCATCAAACTTACCTCTTGTAAGAGAGAACAAAATTTTTTCACTGAATTCTCAGCAAAAAAGCAAAAAAAAATACAAACCGGTGGGTGGAGTCGACGATGCCGCGGGGTTCTGCGTGCGCTTATTGGCTTCACTCATTTGTGACATAATACCACTAAATTAAAGTTAGAATCAGAGAATATTGACCAAAAACATAGATTTACATAGGAAAAAAGCCTCAAGCGGATCGTGAACTGAGATTGACCTAATTAAAATCCTAAAATTCGATATGCGCCATTGGTTGTTACTGTAGTTGTGGGAGGAGGCAGTCGATGCGCCCATCTTTCGCTGTCTCTGTTCTCTCACGAGGGGGTCCCTCAGGGAACGAAGCGCCTTTTTCAAAACGGGTTTTTTGCAGTTAGTAGGACGCACATGTAAGGTAATAGAAAGAGAGGTTCATTTTTCCTGCGCGTATCACGTTGTGCCGAAAAGCGTCTAAAAGTTAGTTGGGAGTTTAATCCCAGTAATGACCCTTTTTCTATTTTAAATAAATGTATGTTAGCACCAGCAAGCTGGCGCTAAATGGTACAAGCTCTGAAACTGGATGTTGTTTTTCCTACCATGATCATCATAACTCCCGCAGTGATGTTTTTGAACAGAATATCCCACTCAGAAGTAGGTAAACACGAAAATTTTGTGGTGCCAAAGCAGTGCCAATCGGTACTACCGCTGAAACTTAATGTTTTATTCATGATCAGGACGTTAAGTGACCTTGATAGCCTCATGACCTTGAAAGTTTCAAAAAAATTATAGACCTAACTTCGAAAAACTGGGTCATGCGTAAATTTCGTGGATATAAGGCGGATCACCTGAACGCTGCGAGAAAACTTGCGGAAACTAGGATTTCTCCCAACTCACAAATGGAGATAACGGCTAATCCCATCGCACGCTGGATCGAGGAAGAGGTCCGACAAAATATGAAAGTTGGGAAGGCGATAGGCCCAGTGGGGTGCCGAATGAGGTATGGAAGGTCCTCGTAGAGTACAGCATGAGGTAGTTTATCCGGTTGGCTCGTATCATCAAGAAAAGTAGTACGCTTCAACTACGAGGAGATCAAGTTGACTGTGCATACCATGTGAGCGTTCAGGCGACTTTAAGCTGATAGAGCTGGTTGGGTCTTGCAGAAACAGTTCGTGATAATGCTTAAAAGGATGCCATCGCTATACAAACAATGGAGAATTATCAAAGGAAGCTACTATTCACCACTTGACCCGGCGATGCTCTGGAACGCTCAAAGAAAAGATGTAGCGAACAACGGTAAGGGCTGCTGCGGGAGAGGGTTCTGTTCAGTGTGCAAGAAACAAGAGGCAGGTTCACTCTGCCGAAATGAGGATGTTTGGTCTGCATCTGGACACAACTGGAAAGGATCAGAAACGTGGATGAGAGAGCGATCATGCAAGCTGTTCCTCTCCAGCTAGATAGCGACGCCCGCGACAGTATGGACAAGTGCTACGTGAGGCGCAGGATCATCCTATAAGAAGCGATGGACCTTCGGGGCAAGCGACTGCGAGGAGCCCCAGAAAGAGGTGAAGGGACCCTATAAAGAAGTGCTTCACTGAAGTCAGCGCCAGGCAAAAGATGCCGTGGACAGAACACGTGGCGACGGTCACCAATGATAGTGGACCCTGCGACCGCGCGGGGTCAATGCGAGGGGGAAGAACATGTTCAGTGCGACCTCTGCCTTTGAATTCGACGAAAGTCACCGCAAACAGCTACCCTAGTTTCCGGTAGATAAGCCTGCGCCGATATCACGTAAAAACACCTCCGCTGGTGCAGTGCACTTGCGTACATCTAGAGACAACCGTAACATTGCCCATAGGGGTAATTCGATATGCTGATTACGAAAACGACATTCATTTTTAGCGGTGGCGCCATCTGGCGCCAGTTGGCGTCACCTTGTCACGACCCTTGTTTTCACCAAAATCGGTGTAAACTTCTGTATAGGGGTTATTTGGTGCCCTGATTACGAATATGACATTCGTTTTTGGCATTAACGTTGTTCAACGCATATTTCTCGGTTGGAGAGCGCAGACGAGCAGAAAATAGGCGCCAAATAGCGCCAGCGCCGAGAATGAATGTCATATTCGTAATCAGGACACCAAATAACCCTATACGGAAGTTTACACCAAATTTGGTGAAAACAGGTGTCGTGACAAGGTGGCGCCAACTGGCGCCAGATGGCGCCACCGCTAAAAATGAAAGTCATTTTCGTAATCAGGGCATCGAATTACCTCTATAGGCAAATTTACGGTAGTTTCTAAGGTGTACAAAATTACACTGCACGAGTGTTTTTACGTGAAATCGGTGCGGACTTATCTACAGGAAGTTAGGGTAAATGTTGAAGATCGGTGAGGAGATATCACGACGTAATAAACTCGTCGCCGAAAACGAATCTCAAACCGCTCCACAGATGCGGATTGACGCGATTTCCCCAGTACGCGCGTAACTCATTCGCTGACTCGGTCTTCTTGCCTTCCTGGAGGGTACCCATCGTCCACGATGCGATGCATCTGACAACTATCTGTGAGTATCTCGAAGAATTCCGCCACTAGTGAAATAGACAACGAAGAAGACAGCCAAACGTCGTGGAAGGTGTCCCCCAAGAGGCCCATCGCGCGGCGAAGGAAGAGACGCAGATGCGGCAAAGGACGAGTCGCAGCGCGTGCTGTGCGATATGAGACGTAGTATGGTACACTCTATTTAACCTGACGCCTAACCGCTACAGTATGCGCTGCGACTCGTCCTTCGCCGCGCGACGGGCCTCTTGGGGGACACCCATCGTTTATATGCGCACAAATCAATACAGAACTATTAGACGGTTCACCCTTGAATTTCACAGGCGAAAAAAAGGCGAAAGAATTCCCGTAATTCTTCCTATACAAATTATAAATGAGCCTTGGACAGAAACCAAGAATATTTATTCAGATTGAATATCCATAAATATGAACCTCCATCACCTGCACACAGGTATCACTGCTATTAGGTTGGAAAGAAAGTTTTGAAACGCCCCACAGCCAAAATTTTAAATTTAAGAGCCCAAAGAGAGGATTAGCCAATTGCGCAAGACAAAGTACCGTCTGCTTTTAACCATATGCGAAAGCAGCAGCGGATTTGGAATATGGGAAAGTGGAGCTCCAATGCCTTGACCTGACAACTATGGGAATGGTGATGTTGTCAAACTTTTAGAATTTTGACGGTATTTCCCATGGGTGAGCTGTCTGCAGTATTGAAGATGACATGGCTCACCACCCTGCTCACAGCTGCTCGAAGATTGCAGGAAAGCTTCACGGAATACAGCGACAAGTCAATCTGCTTCCGACAACGCGCGTCGGCGCGGGTCTTCGGTCTCATGCCACAAGATTCTCAAGCTATGCTGGACCGCGGTTGCCCGTCTGCCATATTCGTCGAACCTATCCATACACGTCTTCCACCTTTCCTGCTCGCTCGCTCATTACCTGGAGAACAGAAAGAACTCGACGACGAGAAGACTCCAAATCCGACTTCAAAAGATTGTTTGACAAAAATTCTCCTAATTTCTACAAATAGGTGTCAGCCAACTGCCCGAAGGTTGGCGCTGGTTGCTAAGTCTGATGGTTAATATGTTCCGGGTCTTAGAATAAATAAACAAAGAATAAA
>MU868350.1:61835-77254 GCA_036418205.1 Ostertagia ostertagi
TGTCCTACGCTGGCATCGGGCCAAATGGTTGGTATCACGATCGCTCTCCCCCAGAGTCAACCCTGCGTTGCGCAGTTCGCAACGGCACGTTGAGAGATCCTCAACGCACGCTGTATGGGCGGAGACACAGACGGCTCGAGCATGCGAGTGTGAATGTTCGCGCGAGAGAACGTGTCTAATCGGGCGAAACTGCGCAACGTGGCCGTTGAAAACTGCGCAACGCAGGGTTGACTCTGCCCACATGCTGGCCCGGTAAGCGGAAGGTACAGTCGTAATTGTAGTAACTGTATTTTCTTCTTAGCTTAAACAGGATTGCAATGCGTCACTTGTTGCGCACTTGCCCGTAAGAAAGGTGCGGGTTCGAGTCCCGTCCTGGGGCGAAAGTTTTGTTCACAACCCAGCATTCTTGTGAAACATTCGCAAGGCGAACTGCGGCCAAAAACAGCAGTTAATCACCAAAACAAGCCAAAATCTTCTTCCATTCAGGATCGTAGTCGTAACCGAATGCGGTTTGATGTTCCCAACGTTTTCCTCCTTAGCTTAGACAGGATTGTTCAAACTTATCAAACGAGTCCCACGTTACAAAAGACAAGTCTTTATAAATATTGGATATGATTAAATTTTTTTCGAAAATTCTCTATTTGTTGACTATTTATCGATTTAAAATGAATCTACTGGGTATCCAGCGACTCTGGCAAAAACTTTGGTTAAGAAGTTCAAAAAATTTGCACTAAACTAGTGGAAACAAAAAACATTTGCAGGATATCCGGGAGAAACGGAAAAGGAAAAAGGAAAGAAAGAAAAAGAGGAAAGCAAAGAAAAGAAAAGTCCAGGTTCAAACGAATGGTTTGATGCATCGTTGCTTAATGTGATACGGTTAAAGATTATGACATCAATCGATCGAGCAAAAAGAAAATGATATCATTCGATCACCGATCACATTTTTTGATCTACTGTGATCTTCAAGTTATTTATTGGTTGGCATCCTTGATAAGCCTTTATTTCGATGAAAATACAGAACGAAGTAGATCGGCTTGAAGTGATGGTTTTATGGCCCCAAGAAACTCCACCTGCTATTTCTGTGAAATCTTCTCATTCTTTTTGTTTTGTCATCGCCTCCAAAGCTCGAGCATTGCTCTCACATGGAGTACTGCTTTTGCGATTCTGTGTCCTGACTATCACAATTGTCTTTTTCGGCTCGAAAATCTTATGCCCCTCGTACCAGGGCCGTATGCCATCCTTCCAGGGGAAAGGGACGCCTTCCTTTCCTCGATACTCTCCTCCCTTAGCTTAGGGAGGAAGAGACAGAGTTTCGCCATGGGACTTACCATTGTCCGATTTTTGCTGGAATGGCTCACTAGCGTTCAAGCACTCTATCCTCTGACCTCCGAAGGTTTTCCAAAGCATGGTATGCTTTCTCAAAACGATTTTGCATTTTACAGGGACACAAGCGTGGAGCATAAACCTGACTATCACTTTTTCTCAGCGGCTTTGCGGGAATACCAGGAAAAAAGTGTTTTTTGGTCCCCACTGAATTTTTGCTTTTCTTTGATCTCCACTTTCTTGCGCTCATACACAAGGGGGGAGCAAAAAAGGAGTGATCTCCCTCCATCTGCCACATCGACCAACATCTTTTGGGATACGCCGCGCAGCCGGCTTCTTTTGGAAGTTGTAAAGGCACCAAGCTGCCTATTCAGCTTAAATACAGAATTTTAAATTCGATCAGTGTTCGAGTCGGAATATTCGTCGCTTATACAGGAATCGAGTAATAAGGGGGGGGCGGAAGTGGTGTAGTGACAAGTGGCGCGCTTACCACGCGAGCGGTCCGGGATCAAATCCTGGGTCGTGAGTCGCCCGGGCCAACCAAGCCTTCCATCCCTCCGGGGTCGGTAATTGGTACCAGACTTGTCTGGGAGGATAAAAAACACTGACTTGTACATCGGCTGGCCCCCGCAAGTCATTGTATAGGCCACATCGCATTCAAACGCCACTACGAATGTACAAATGGAAGTAGAATGCGTGCCGCATCCCAAAAAGGGATTGATCAACGGCAAATGCTTTATCCTTTTGCTTTTATACAGGAATCATCCAGAGGTGGGACGCTTAGTTTACGTTGGAAGGATTTGGTGCATGGAGTGTTCCTGTATGAGTGGCGCCTCTTCCCTCTGCGCTCCCAAATATACTTCTGATTCAACTAATACCCCAGCTTGAGAGCACGTCTTTGTTCTTTCGTAGCTCAACTTGCGAAAGTGTTCAGTGCTCTTCTTAAACGCCAGCGCCATCTCTGAATTACGAGCTATAATTTCAGGGTGCCATTGTCCCACAGAGCTCTATCTAACAAGTCGTCGCCTCAGCGTAAGGAAAAGGTATTTCTCACACTGCGAAAGACTTCTAGCCTTCTTTCACTATCTGCTCCAATATTTGCTGAAATTTCTCTCAATTCTATAGTTTATCAACCACGCAGATGAAAAGCTGCGCCCTAGCACTGTACCCGGCGTAAAATCGGTGATAATCTGTGAGTGCCGCAATAGAATTCACGGGTGTTTTGGAATACGGTACAAGCTGTACCAGACTGAAGTTAGCTCATAGTCTCCGATTATGAGTCAGGTTTTTCTGATTAAGACCTGCATTGATGGTTGAGCAGGATTCCGCTAATTTTCTACATGTAAAAAGCCAATTCTCCGAGAAATTGACTATCTTCCGCGCCAAGTAGTCATACCTTACACTAAAATAATTCATTGAATAAATTCTTGCAATAGCATTAGTTAATCGAACGACGCGCCAGCACACGGTTATGCGAAGGTCGCGAAAGCCTCGAACGCTACGGTTTGCATTCATCGCGATCGCAACGACCAGACGACAGACGAGTGAGAGTGGGCGAAAAGAGCATACGAAAGGTCGACACAGAGAAGCAGAATGATGCCGGATGCGAGAGTTTTTGCGTGATGTCGCGCGGAGAACTGCGCGACCATTGCCTCGCTCAATGCTAGGCTTTGCTTTCCATCATTTTCTACCAGATGCGAATCATCACGGTGTAACAATTGTTTGCTGGAAGAATTGCATTATTTTATACTTTCTCATTAATTTTGTGTAAAATTACGCAGCGTTGCTGATTAGATATGTTTAGAATTTAGTTCTGCTTTCTGATGCGATTTTTAAACATACCAATTTTTCTTGTTTTAAATTAATTAGCCAAAAGTCATGGCGTAATTTTCATGTAATTCCTCGAAGTCTTCTTTTAATATTTTACAGAAGGATCAGACAATCCAGAAACATCCCGTCTGAGATTAGACATGTTTGTTTTTTTTTCATTGCAGTTACATGTGCATAGTGGTTTTATTTGTTTTTTACTGTTTCTGTTATTTTGCTAGCGATATTGTGATATTGGAGCGACTTCCCTTTCTTTGCTAGTGTTCATGGCGATTTGAATGTGCAAAAGAGTCGTGATTATTTTTTGTTCTTTGTTTCCTTGCTGGTCGAGATAGACTCTACAATTTCACATGGAGCGAATTTAATTTTATTTGTATTCTGTTTTGATGTCTTTGTTCGATACACCCTTCCTTTTCAAGCATTTTCATTTTTTCAGAGTGAAATTCTGTAAAATCCTCCTGTATGTGACTTTTTACAAGCCATTTTTTCTCCTTTATACATGAGTTCATCGTCGGAAAATCCGCCGAGCAGTATTCAAAGTGATGCTTATTCGAACGTTCGAACTAGTATTATTAATAGTGATTCTTCCGTGAATGTGAGTCTTTCGCTTGCCTGTGGTTTTTAGTGGTTGTTGCGAATACTTTATGGATTATTTTTGCAACTGATTTAATTCTCAATATTATAGAAAGCGTCTAAACAGCTAGGTGGATCCGACAACGAGCCCACCTCTCTGGTCCATACGGCTGATTCCGAAGCGAAACCGGACGGCATGAGGGTTGGTCAACAAAATTTTACTTCTCATATCATCCATTCCGCTTAGTTTTATTCCGCTTTTATTTCGTCCCTTATCAAACCTTCTCAATCTAGCGAAATTGAGATTATTTCGCAGATATTTAGCACTTAACATATTTTCTGTGTTGCCGAGATTCTTCTTTTTTTACCGTTTTTTTTTTCAAAATACTTCTTTTGCACTTCCTTTTTGTAGTCGCATTTTTTTTGATTTGCTTGTAGATCCCGATATAATCGAAAAGCTTCCTGTGTTTAGTTAGGTGAAGAAGCTCGCGACTATTATCCACCTTCGAAGTCAGAAGCAAGGAGTGATGTAAACAAATCGTCGTCGGACGTAGAAAAATGTTCTACTGTTGCCAACTGCGGAACTGGTACTGTTGATGGGGAAAGTACCACAGCAGCTCCCAGTGTTGAATCTACTGCGGCTGATGCTGATGCTAATGTGGACGATGTTGACATGAGTGACGGAGACCAACCAGGGCCGGCAGGCGTCATCCGCAAGCCGTCGGCAGCTCCTCAGGTAGTCTCTCGATCTGTCCATTGGCATTGTTAGTTCTTGTAGGTATGTGATTTGGCGCTATTGCAATAACGGGGGCATCTTCTAGGATTAAGCCCAGGAGGGAGCAGGAGCTCTGGGTAAAGTGGAAATGGTTCACCCTGTGATGTCTTTCCCGCCACACCTTAGGCTTAGTCTATTTTGAAACAAAAAGGACATTTTCCGCTAGGTTTCACATGCCACCACTACACCCCGCATCTTGTAAAAGCGTCCCTGATTGATCAAAGGCAGAAGCGCGCACGTGGACGGTGCATATGGGTAGTGATCGTGGGTTCCCTAAGCAAATCGCTTTGCATGGTGTAGCAAAGCTGGCTATGTATAAACTCCCAGTGTCCTCGTGTCGCGGTCGCGAATCTCGTGAATTTAGGCTGCATTGATTTTTTAGCTTTTTTAAAATCTTTATAATAAGCTTTCGAATTGAAGATCGATGCAGAACAACTACGATGCGATCCCGATTTCGCCGTTATTTGCAGTTTCATCAATAAATTCTTTACACTCATGAGTAAGCACTTTTCGTTCTCCTGCATTGAACCGTTGATATTAATTTCGTTCAGAAATGGAACCAGTAAGCTTTTGTCAGTTGGAAAACATGTTTACTACGTTGGAGGATGGCAGAGGTATCGGGCATATATGCTATAGCGGTCACCAATTATTTTGTTTTTTCTTTTAAACCTTTTTCAGTGTCAAAAGAGCTTGTTGATCTTCATTTGAAGTTGTTGCGTCGTTCGATTGTGAAGACTGTAAGTAATGAAAGCTTCGAGAAATGCCTTCTCAAGTACCTCAACAGCACCGGATTACTGTCCTCTGAAAAGAGACAGCTTGAAACGTAGGTCATACTTGCTAATTTCTGCTCCTATAAAGTTTTTCATCGTGTAGCTTTCAGTTTTTTCTCTGTTTGACGTGGTGCTTTATAGGTACGGATATGTCCATATGTCAATATTGAGTAAGCTTAAAATCCTTAGGACTTTATGTGAACTGCAGCTGGACCACAATCTTCGGCTAAGAGAGAGTGTGAGCTTGCTATATTTTCGTTTTGTGTACTTCATTATTGAACTATCGATGCTGTTTGTACTGTGTCTCAGTTGTTTATAATTGCTCGATCGAATTCAGATTCCAACGGCTCTACGTGCAATGGATATGAGGGATATGGTCACCGGTGTTGACAAAAACGGTTTGGCATACTACTGTCAGATTGATTCGAAGTACGGCATTCGTCTTTACACTACAGAACAGGATGACGAAAGTGGATATTCCTGGACATTGGTTGCTCGGTAACTGATTGACTTTATTGCAATTCCCTTGTCGTATCACATATAGATTTACCATTTTCGACAATTTTTTTCGTCTTTGCGAACATGATCTGTCTTCGTGTAAAGTCTTCAGTCCCATATCTTTGAATCCTGAAGTGGACACAGTGCTCCATGTTCGGCCCTTCTTGCAATTTTGGCATGATTACTCCAGTAGGAATGATTGTTGAAGCCTTTCAAGATTGAGCTTTTATATTACGCTTACGTTTCGGCATGTTCGCTTTCGTCAGAGCCTGAATAGTCAGAAGAGGAGCAAGCAGAAGCGTAAGCTCAATAAAAAAGCTCAATCTTGAAAGGATACTGTGTTGGTTTCAAAGAGAAAAGTTGATAATTCTTATCTTTCTTCATATCACAACAATTTCTAGAATTTTTGTCGCGTTAACCCCGTGGAGCGAGGCCTGTTTTTCTTTTACATCTTCCTCTCCTATTCTGATGCCATATTTCTGTTTAGTGTAAGAAGTATTTGTTGAGATTTATTGTAAATTTATTACTTAGGCTTGAGATCCTAGCCTGGCACGCGTCATGAGTACAGTATTGCATCGGGCCTTGTTAAAAAAAAGATTAAGTCAACTTTATCGCGTTGATCGAAATGCTGAAATGTTTTAGCCTTTCATCAAGAGCTTTTTTCGTTCTTCACTCCCTCCCAGAGCTCTTAGATCTGAATTCTTGTGTTTGATTGGTGGTTTTATATAATTTTATCGAATCTGCCTTTAAATACTGTTTAGTGATATGCCCGATTTGGAAAACCTTATAACCAAATTGAAGGACGAGGATCTAGGATATGTGAAGAATCCAAATGATAAGCGCGAGTTTGTGAGTTAATTTGTTCATTCGAACTCGGAAAGTTCAGCACTGTACTTAATTATTTTAGAATAAGCCCGCTGAAGGTGATGCTGAACCTGCCATACATATGGTTACAAAAAAGGGTACTTATGTGGACGTGTTCCTCGATGAAGCTGCAATTAAGGTGAGAGCTGGTTTGATATACATCTTTATTAGTAGAATGAATGTGCTTTCAGAAAATGAGGGAATCCATGATTAAAGAGAAAGAAGAACGGCGCACCAGGCGTAATGCTAGATTAGATAATCCCTCAGAACCGCAAGAGGAAGTTGTCCCGGAAGAGGAAGAAAAGCCAGCGGAAACTGAGGAGGTGCGAGAGTATTCATACTTATTTTTCAATTATTTGTTCGTTTATTAAGTCTATTACATTTGTAGAGTGATCGTCGCATTTTACCTCGACGAACTGCTTCACAGAAAGCGCAGACGAACATTAGAAAATACATCACTCCCTCAAGGAAAACCCATGAAAAGAAGCCAAACGTTGCTGAACAACACGAGGAAGCGAAGGAGGAGAATGTGAAAAGGGTGGGATGTTTTTTAATTGTATATAAACGAAGCGCAACTTATTACTTTAGCTTCGGCTAGTTACTGTTTCTGCTTTAAGGACTCTTCTACTCCTGCTTCGGACGATTCGGGGGGATCCGCTAGTACTTCAGATGCGGAAATAGATGGATCAGCCACCAGTGATGATGAGTTTAAGCCAAAAACTCCACGAAAATCCACGGGGTTGGATAAGATTAGTACCTTGAAGTTGCACTGAGTGAAATAATAATTTTAGGAAACGGCGGCATAGAAAGAAGAAAATCGTCGAGGATGTGGACGACGATGACGAGTCTGCAGATGAAGACGTGCGTTTCTTGTAAAACATCTAAGACTTCTTTAAACAATACTTATAGGAAGAAGAAGTGCGGCGTAGAGCTGAAGGTGATTTCGCATGTGGCTCCTGCAAACTGAGTGATAATGAAGACATTGTGGGTTTTCATTCCGTTTTCCACATTGCGCTTAGCTGCAAAAATTTGATTTTTTCCAAGAGTGTTTACTGCTTTTGAGTGAGTATATCACATTGAAGGTTATACTACGTTCCAATTGCAGTTGCTTCTTTGTGACAATTGTGACGATGCTTGGCATACGACATGCTTGAAACCACCTCTGTGGTATGTTGTTCCGTTTATGCGATCGTCTTATTTCTTTCGTATTTTCTGTTAAAGTGCTTCTGTCGGCCTTTTTGTTTTCTTTCTTCTTTCTTATTACTTTCTCCACTTTCCTTCTGTATTGTTGGCAGTTCCAGTTCTTTTCTTGTTGCTTTTTTTCAAATCTTGCTGTACTCTTTAATTCATTTATTGGAAAGTTTGTTATTATTGAATTATTTCTGATGCACCAGTTTTCTTTTTGTGCTTCATTTCTTTTGTGCTCAAAATCCTGGTTGAGCTTACCGTTCACTATGATCGTTGGTTTCCTGGCCATACTAAAAATCGCGCATCTCTGAGCAAAAAAAAATTGTAGGAAAAGAGTAAATGGTAATTATTCTAAACAAAAGAAGCCTAACAAGTTATCCTTTTGCCTCATCTGAGGACAAGGTGTTCAATTAGAAGTTAGTATTGAAACGCCTGCACTTTGGGATAGAGCTGATTATCCGTAGTAGGATAAGGAGCTTAGGGAAGTATTAGGCAAGCGTAACAACTACCTCAGCTTCGAGAAGCGATTTTCGAGAAGTTCTCGAATTGAGCCTCAGCTAAGGGATCGGAAGGGGCAGTTTTCTAGAAGGAAATTTGCAAAGCGAGCAGTGAGTGTAAATTAGAGGGTCAAGTAATCTGTAGCCGTATCTAGCACTCCCCGGCTGGTGATGGAAAGGAGTCCTTTTGAATTTTATTCGCTTTCCCAATCAGAAATTTCCGGAAAAGTGTTTGTAGAGTATGTGTACGTGAAAATCAAGAAGCGTTGAAAGTAAAGAAACTGTTGCTTGAAAAAAAAACAAGCGAATAATTTGAGAGGATTTTTTGTCGACCGAGGGGTGTTGCATGCCAGCTAAGGTGACGAGACTTGCGGGCGGAAAGGCGTCATGGAGAAGTATGTCGAGCATTACCAATTCACATTTAAGAATCGTGCTTAAGTGTGTTGAACCGCTGATGTCGTCGGATGGGGGGGGGAGCATTGTTGTGCGGAGAGCTCACAGCGCCATCATTCCCCTCCTCTCTGTCGGTCCCTCTAGAACTCAACTTTAGGGAGGACTAGGAAAGGGGTGTGAGCAATTTCCGTACTCCTCGAATTCCTTCCCTTCTCCTAGGCTCAGTCTGCCCACGCGTGCCTTCTCCCCGACGACAACAGCGCCCGTTGCTTGAAGCACTCCTTCAAAATCGCATCCTCGCCGAAATCCAGCTCAGCCGCTTCATTTGAGGACCTTTATGAACGTATCCTCTACTGAGGTGTTAGAGAGTGCTTGCGACACCCAGGGATTTAGGGAAAAAAAGCCTCTCAAATGAGAGCTTTTCTTTCGGTTCGATATCCTGTAAAAAATGTTGGACTCTATCGCAAGATATACGATGATGGGGCACTGCAGTGGCAGTGCGTTTGGAACCACGTTAATCATGTTCTTCTCGTGAGGACTAAACCTCATTGAAAACGGGGGTAGGAGAGACTCCAGCGTGCGTGAGCAATTCTCATTTTCCTCGAAGTTCCTGTCCCCTCCCAAGCTTAGTCCTAGGAGATGCCTCCTATCTGGCGCCGAAGATTATTTTATTTTCATGAAATTAACGTAGTTTCCTATTCGAGTAGTGCGAAGGAGTTTTCTAATTCTTGTCAGTAAAAAAAACGATACTTTTTGTGATCGTTATCGTGCATGTTAGTAAGATGTTGCAAAGATGCCAGTGAAATGTTCGGAGCGATTTCCTATTATAGGTTCGTACCAGGTGGCAAATGGTACTGTCCAAAATGCGAGCATGGAATGCTTATTGAATGTCTAACGTATGTGCAAGAAGTTCTCGTAATCCATCAAAAGAAATTAGCTGCTGAAGAGAAAAAGTAAGTTGAAGTCTGGTTATGGTTGGAGTCATTCAGATTGATTTTTTTCTTTGAGTCTTGCATAATGTGGCATTTTTTTCGGGCATCTGAAGGGGTTAAAGAGGTCTCCCCATGAAGGTGTTATCGGCTCTTTTTGTGCACACACTTCGCCGTTCAAGAAACCAGTCGTGTAGAAATAAACACGCCCACGTGCTGTCTGTCCTGATGGAGAAAAAAGGGCTGAACGCAATCGATACCATTTTTGTTCGATTCCTTGTTTGAGGAGCATTTGAGGGATCAGAGTCTCCCCATAGAGTGTTATCGCTCTTTTTGTGCACACACTTCGCCGTTCAAGAAACCAGTCGTGTAGAAATAAACACGCCCACGTGCTGTCTGTCCTGATGGAGAAAAAAGGGCTGAACGCAATCGATACCATTTTTGTTCGATTCCTTGTTTGAGGACTGTAATGAAGAAGCAGTTCCTACGGAATATTTGAACATCGACCTATTTAGAGAATATGAACGTTTGCTCGTTGATTTTCTTGCATGAATACCATCAGCAGCAGGAAGTAAGTGATTCATCCTCTTGCCCAGATTGGTTAAGAAACTTGTCGTCTGAAGGAGGTGACATTGCTACGTTGATTACGTGCTTGGGTATGAACCTTTCCGGGTCTGTTGTTGATTTGCGGTTGAGTTTTCATTGTGCAAACGAGCGGATAGATGCATTGGTTTGCATCACCTTTGAAGTCAGTTTCATTGTCAGCTGTAACTCTGGATCAGTGACTTATGAAATGCGTCATCTTTTGCAAACGAACTGAGTGAGCCTTGTTCGCTAAATCTTCAGTGTAGTGAAAGGCGAGCAGTGAGTCATGCTCGCCGTTTGCAAGTCTGCATGTGTTCTTTCCATCACGTCGCCCCACTGGCTGCAAATGTGCGCTTTATGCTTTCCTCTAATTGAAAGGGCACGAGCTTGACGCCTGTCTGACCTTATGAGCTTGGCGTCGCCGTGCAGAGCTATCGATGACATCCATGCCGCTGTGTGATTATTCATAAGCAGCAACAGCATTTTCCACTCAGGCTGTTAGAAGGTCGAGTGTAGTTCTTGCAGAGCGGAAGGCACGGCCATGTGATGATTCTGTTTTTCGTGCGATCACGCGTATTTGGCACCGTGCCCATCTGGTGGTTTGGCAGAATGCCAACGCGTTTGTTACGTAGTCGCCTCTGTCTTCCTACCGAGTACTATTTCGTCATTTGCGCGCCCTTCTATTGTAAGCAATACGCAAAAACACATTTGTCAGTGGGCGAATCGAGCAAACCCGTCTACTCGAATACTATTTGCTGTGGCTCGTGTGTTCATCAATAGACAAGTGTCCTTGTCATTACGGTTGTTATTCAGTTCAGTCTTCATGCACATGAACTCTCCGTCGTCCCAAGAATCGTTTTTTGAATGCTTTTCACGAAGGAGTTCCTTCTAGTCCTGTAATGTAGGAGTTTCAGATTGAATGGCTCAGAATTATTTGAGTGGATTTGATAGCCCCTCAATAGTTGATGATGCGAAACCTTGTGTTGAAGTAAGAATGGATAAACGCATAAAAACTCATCAGAGGCAATTACAACCCAAAGAAGTTCAAGAGCCTAAGTAAGTGCAGAGGTGACCGTTTTCAATCAGTGCAGGCTTTATTTCCTGCTAAATTGGTATGTTTCCGGTGTACGTTCAAGGTCTTCATTTATTAGAAATGGTAGCTGTAGGTTTAAAATGTTTACTTTCAAAGTTGTGAGTCATTCCTATGCTCTTGCGGAATCACCGATGAGAAACGATGTTTTGCAGAAGGAAAGCGGCCGCGGATAGATTCCGTCGTGAGATGGAGTACATTGGCGTTTCATTGAACAACATCATACCGACCACAGTGAGCTTTTTCAAATTGACCGTTTCTTAGTTGTACTCTTGTGCAATTTGTCGTGTTTGAGTGAATATGACGGTTATCTAACGGTGAACCAGATACCGTCAAGTTAATCACCGTGAAACTCTGAGATTATTTCTGACGTGCGAATGTGTTTAAACTGTTACAAAAACTTCTGGGAAAGAAGTAGAAAGCTTGTTAAAGTGTATTCGGTTATCAGTGGTTGACTAGACTTGTGTATTGCGCCTTTTTTGCTAAAGACTTGCAATTAGATCACAGGATCCATCGAAGAATATGGACGAATACAATCATAAAGGTTTTAGCATTGTTGCTTCATGAAGCATTTGTCGTTTAGGACAGTGTCCAGTTATAATACTTCAAGCGATTCGTTTCCTGATGACTAAGGAGCCGTAAAAATTGATCAGTACCGCGTGTGCCGATCGAAGTTTCTCGATAGTGGGACGTATTTTCTTGTTAAGAGGAAGGTTGTATATCTGGGGACGTGGTGGTATTAAAGTATAGAGCAATAGTTAGAAGTTGCAGTTCAGAATTTACGCATACATTAGCGTTTTCGGGTCTATTCCAGTTAGGGGGGGGGCATCATCCAGCTTTTCACGCACGTCACGTGATTGCCCTCACCTCCCACACCCGTGGACTGGCTACATCCCCCTGGCTTGAAATCACCCTAGCTTTCTGGAAAAACTGCATCATAACGCCCTCTCCATTTCGGAATAGGCCCTCATTTTCATTTACATGTAAAGTAATGGTGAGTAAGATATTCGTGCGTAAGCCTTATGTAGAGAGGTGCTTTTGTTGCACGGTCTCAGGACTTCTGTCAACCGTGAGGCTTGGCGGTTCAGCGTTTTGTAGTGATGTCTGGGAGCTCTCACAAGTGCACACTATCACAGCATCTCCTCTTTCTTTATCTCCTTCAAAGGCTTAGTCCCAATAAGACACAAAGTGTGTGCTTTTCCAGCTACGCTCTCACCCTTTGGTTGACAGAAGCCTTGTAACCTTGTTGCACACCTTACGTGTGCAATTGCGGCGTGAACGCTGCGTTACGCGAAGATGCGTACGTTTGATCCACGTTCGTTTCTACACCACTTCTTCGACGTCTGTGATGTGATGTTCATTCTACCTGATTTGAAAATCGTTTCGCAGTGAAATTCTTTTTGACATTAGTTCGAATGCTTTTTATTTTGAACGCTATTTATCGCTGGGGGTGCGGACAACTCTGCATTAAGGTAACGCTCTGTTCAGGACTAAACCTCAGCTGGAGGAGATATGCGGAGGGAGGGCGCATTCATAGTCGGTCGTCCGATCGTAACGATCGCTTGGATGCGTATCGATCGTCATATGTGTCCAAGGATTGAAAGATCGATGCGTATCTAACCGTTACGCGATGCTGCGATCGTTACGATCGAATCACCGACTATGAATTGCCTGTACTCCGAGACAGGGTGAAAATCGTGTCGAGTACGTGGTCGCAGAGGTACGACCCCCCCCCCCCCCGAAATCGAGATCCTGGCACGACCCCCTCTAACAGAGCAAATTAATTCAATTAAAATAAATCCTGCAAAACAAATCAAAAAAATCAAAAAAATTCAAAAAAAATGCAAAATAATGCTAAGGACGCTTCATCTTGTCATCTATGCACGTCTTCCATCGCTGCATACTTTTGTGTACATACTGAAATATCGACTCGAGGAAAGAGGCATTAACTTTGTGTGACCTCAAGGCGAGGTTCGTTCAGAAACGCACAGAAATCCTGAAGACACGGGGTTGCGATTCAATCTTGATTCTTGCTTGAGTATATCAAAACAGCCGAGTGTATCAAAGGCCGATTCAACGGCAGCTGCGGCGCGATTGTCACTGGGTCAGATTTGCCGAAATTTCAAAAAAAAACGTCCGAATCTACACCCTCGATGAAAAGGTTGCATTCCTCCATTTCACAACCTTTGAAGCAGCTTGAGGTAGAGTTAGATAGAGCTGGATTTCGCGTTTCCAACAAGCATCGAAATTGCTCTGGAAGCCTTCCTTGCAGAAAGATAGGGTCTCTCAAATTTCGTCGAGTAAATGTCGAGGAGGCTGAAATTTTCACGCGAGTTTTTGCCACTTCAAGAGCAATATATCTCTTATATTGTAAGATCCTGAAAAAGGGAAGATAGTTTTGGAAAGCGGAAGGTTTGCGCTTCCTGATGGTCTGTTTAGTTTTCTTCTACAGCTTTTTGGTTGAAGAGATAATTGCGTCGAGGATCTATCGAGGACGGATCCGGCCACCTGGAAATCCGCTCCCTCATTCACCATTGCAAGTGTGACTCGTTGGCAACACTCGGAATGTGTCTAGAACAATATCTTTGAACGCAAACAATAAGAATAGGAGCAATCGTCATCATCCGATTTGGTATTGGTATAAGCCATGCATCCCTCCTCCACTCACAGTTGCAGAATCGATTGAAAGGTGTTATATGATGGGGACCTTCGAACGAAACTGTATTGTAGTAGACATAGTGTGTTGTGCTATTCCTGTAACCTAAAAAACAACTTCATTTGCCCAGCGCTTTTTCTTCACGGTTGTCGTTTTTCCGACAGGGTCCCTAACAACAGCGTCATTCTCAGCGAGGTATTAAGGGAGAAGGAGCGAGTGATAGGCAGGAGGAGGTGCCTTTGCAGCGCGTGCGCACATGTGGCACTCTTCTTTGCGGGGATGCACTTTCATTCTTTGTACTGCCTTCAAATACGCCCTTCTCATGAAGGTGGAGGAATGGAGCGACTGAACCTGCAAAGAAAATTTAATATCATGTTTTTTTTCGGATGTTTTCATTTTCTGCTGCGCTATACCCTATTACCTATCTGCACCATGATACCACTTCTGTTACTGACCCCCAAGAGTACGACCCCCCATGGACCAGCCCAACAGGTACGACCCCCCTGTCGAGGATTTCCTCGACCGATATTCACCCTGCTCCGAGGTGCTAGCGAGTTCTATTTCCGTTTCCCTCGAAAACTTTTTCTTTTAGCCTTCCCTTTCATCTCAGTAGAATTGTGCCATATTTAAGGAGTGAAGAATTATATTTAGTGCTCACACTTGCGTATTATAGGGTCAAAACACTAGTGGTGCTCATCGATTCCGTTGACGTGCCATGATAAGTCGGCCGTGTAATTGCACGTAGTGTTTTCTGTGAGGCTTTATAAGTACCTCTCCTTCCCATATATTAAACCACGCCAAATTCTGTTGTATTACTTTAGATTTTGGTATTGGGGATTAAGGGACAATGCAAATTTGACATCGGACGGTTTAACGAACTGTAGGAGCACGAGATGCTAGTTGTTGCAACTGAGATAACCATGGTTGACTTGCCTCAATTTGAACCCAAGGGGAGGAAAGGGTGCCGTTTCTTGGGCTTTGGACCATTCTGCTTGTTTCTTGTTTCACAGATGCACGATTTGGCCCCCTTTGATCCACATTTCAACGTTATTGGCTTACACTAGTTTTGCCTTCAGGTAGGGTCTCAAGTGCACGGCTTCCGACTTAAATCAAAACATAGAAGTCAAAGATATGTTGCAAAAACGATCGTATAAGTATTGTGAGGTTATTATTTTTTGAGCTTGTAACCGCAGTGGGGATGGTAGCCTGCCTGAGAACACGCAATGGCCGATGTCAGACTTTTCGATTGGATTTTGCACCAATTGCAGGAGCGACGGATCGCTTGAGCGATGCGAGCGACGGGAGATTTACACCGCCTACCAACGATAATTCGGCGCCATCAGTTCGTAAATCTCCCGTCGCTCGCATCGCTCAAGCGATCCGTCGCTCCTGCAATTGGTGCAAAATCGCTCCAATCGCAAAGTCTGACATCGGCGCATATGGGGTAAGGG
>MU868350.1:77354-106770 GCA_036418205.1 Ostertagia ostertagi
CGAAATTCGATGGAAATCCGGCGGGTCTATTCCAGTTAGGGGGGGGGCATCATCCAGCTTTTCACGCACGTCAAGTGATTGCCCTCACCTCCCACACCCGTGGACTGGCTACATCCCCCTGGCTTGAAATCACCCTAGCTTTCTGGAAAAACTGCATCATAACGCCCTCTCCATTTCGGAATAGGCCCTCATTTTCATTTACATGTAAAGTAATGGTGAGTAAGATATTCGTGCGTAAGCCTTATGTAGAGAGGTGCTTTTGTTGCACGGTCTCAGGACTTCTGTCAACCGTGAGGCTTGGCGGTTCAGCGTTTTGTAGTGATGTCTGGGAGCTCTCACAAGTGCACACTATCACAGCATCTCCTCTTTCTTTATCTCCTTCAAAAGGCTTAGTCCCAATAAGACACAAAGTGTGTGCTTTTCCAGCTACGCTCTCACCCTTTGGTTGACAGAAGCCTTGTAACCTTGTTGCACACCTTACGTGTGCAATTGCGGCGTGAACGCTGCGTTACGCGAAGATGCGTGCGTTTGATCCACGTTCGTTTCTACACCACTTCTTCGACGTCTGTGATGTGATGTTCATTCTACCTGATTTGAAAATCGTTTCGCAGTGAAATTCTTTTTGACATTTGTTCGAATGCTTTTTATTTTGAACGCTATGTATCGCTGGGGGTGCGGACAACTCTGCATTAAGGTAACGCTCTGTTCAGGACTAAACCTCAGCTGGAGGAGATATGCGGAGGGAGGGCGCATTCATAGTCGGTCGTCCGATCGTAACGATCGCTTGGATGCGTATCGATCGTCATATGTGTCCAAGGATTGAAAGATCGATGCGTATCTAACCGTTACGCGATGCTGCGATCGTTACGATCGAATCACCGACTATGAATGTGCCTGTACTCCGAGATGCTTAGCAGTTCTATTTTCCTCGAAGAACTTTTTTCTTTTAGCCTTCCCTTTCATCTCAGTAGAATTGTGCCATATTTAAGGAGTGAAGAATTATATTTAGTGCTCACACTTGCGTCTTATAGGGTCAAAACACTGGTGGTGCTCATCGATTCCGTTGACGTGCCATGATAAGTCGGCCGTGTAATTGCACGTAGTGTTCTGTGAGGCTTTAAATAAGGGTACCTCTCCTTCCCATATATTAAACCACGCCAAATTCTGTTGTATTACTTTAGATTTTGGTATTGGGGATTAAGGGACAATGCAAATTTGACATCGGACGGTTTAACGAACTGTAGGAGCACGAGATGCTAGTTGTTGCAACTGAGATAACCATGGTTGACTTGCCTCAATTTGAACCCAAGGGGAGGAAAGGGTGCCGTTTCTTGGGCTTTGGACCATTCTGCTTGTTTCTTGTTTCACAGATGCACGATTTGGCCCCCTTTGATCCACATTTCAACGTTATTGGCTTACACTAGTTTTGCCTTCAGGTAGGGTCTCAAGTGCACGGCTTCCGACTTAAATCAAAACATAGAAGTCAAAGATATGTTGCAAAAACGATCGTATAAGTATTGTGAGGTTATTATTTTTTGAGCTGTAACCGCAGTGGGGATGTAGCCTTGCCTGAGGAGTAACGCAATGGCCGATGTCAGACTTTGCGATTGGAGCGATTTTGCACCAATTGCAGGAGCGACGGATCGCTTGAGCGATGCGAGCGACGGGAGATTTACACCGCCGACCACCGATAATTCGGCGCCATCAGTTCGTAAATCTCCCGTCGCTCGCATCGCTCAAGCGATCCGTCGCTCCTGCAATTGGTGCAAAATCGCTCCAATCGCAAAGTCTGACATCGGCCAATGGTAACAGTAAGTACGCTTTCCTCAAAGCAAGGTGAAGATCCTGCTTAATTTAAAAAATCAAATTGCAATGGTGTTGTGAAATTAGAGAAGCGAGGATTCTTTATTTATAGTAATGACTTGCTATTCAGCTGAAGCAAGCCGCTGTGGACAGTTCAAGCTCGTCGTCAAGCGACGACGGGCAGCGACGCAGCAAGAAGAAGGCCGTCAAGTAAGCGCCTAGTTTTGTCAAGAATTTATTGATCTCTTAGAAATTCTTTGTTTTTCACTTCTCATAATGTTACACTTTCGCGAAGATTCGAGAACTGTGTGTAGTGAGATTTTCTGCGGGACTTTCTGCTTTAGTCGACCTGCCTGTTCTGTTCTGACGTCATTCTTTACCGTGAAGCGTATTTTGCGCCCTGCGAAAACCTTCTTATGCTGTTAACCTTGTTTTAGGACACCTAAAAGCAGGGAACATTTTTGGGGTGTATGAAAGGCTCTCCAGATCTAATGTTCCATATCTTGGGTAATAAAGAGTTCGCAAAAACTAAATTTGTTGCTTTTTAGACGAATCACTCCGAATGTACGACGTGCCCCGATACACGTGCAAACGGTGGCTGAGGGAAGATCAAGGCGTTCCGTAAAAAAGGTGATCGTTTCGAAGTCCTTCCCTGTTTGTGTATGAAGCTGAATATCGTTATGTGGTACTCAGTCAAGCGGTAATCAATCGAGGCAAATTTTTCCTTTGAAAAATAAGAAACAATTCTCATCTCAATTTCATTGAGACTCTTATCCATACTTATGACTTTTGTCAAAAAAGAAACCTCAGTGTGCTGTGATGGATTTCTGGCATGTGCTGTGATTCTGAAAAGTTCTTTTCTGGCAAATCCATCTAGGTGGGAGGACGGTTGTCTATTTACCCTGCTTGGAGACTTCTTGTAAGGTCGTAAGGTCGCCATTATCCTTTTCCCGACCCCTCGTGTGTTTGCCTTCTTGCTGCAAGCTGAATACAAATTCAATTTTTACTGTTGCTTTTGGTTTTCTACTATTCTTATTATGCCTCCATTTTTGCTGCTGCGTTTAAATTTATGACTGAAAATGTTTCTGTTGGTTGATATTGTGATCGCGATCATCGTGTGGTGATCTTATGCGTGAGAAATTATAAACCGAAGAAAAGGGCATGAAATTATAATTAGTGACAGGAAAGAGTTCAATTAGAATTTGCCATTTATAGAAGTGCAGTATGTGGAAGTTGAAACTCGCTCACCTGAGCTCCTCAAGTGCGATTATTTTTCTTTTTTTTAGGTCGACTACAAGTTCTCCGAGTTTGACTCGGTAATCAAGGAGGCATGTAGAATGAATGAATCACCTCCTCCTCCTGATACAATGAATGGTTGGTAGTAGTAGCTTTTAATAATAAGATACGATCTTTGTAATTTTCTTGCTGTTCACTTGTTTATTGGATGAAGGCATATGATAAACAGTCACAGTGATATTTCAGAGGTTGCCCGTCCTCAGGGTGGCGCCGGTCGAGGGAAGGATATGGCGAATATTATTGAAGCCCAGAAGCAACGAGAAGATGGTACTCCAAGGTAAGCTCTTTCGGCTTTCCAAACTTTTCAAAGTATGTTGAGAATGAGCTTGCTCGGTGAAACTCCAGTTCGGGGGGGGGCACTCCATTGCTATCTTATCCGTAGTACTAGAGAGCAGTTCTTTGGGCTATCGAACACTACGGATAAGATAATAAGTGAACGACTCATTTCGAGCGTACTTTTGATAAGGACCGGTGGATGTCCTACATTCCACACTACCTGCCCACATCCCATCCACTTTTCTGCACAGGTGATCCACCCTGGAGCTCCTGCAGCCCTTTGCGGAGGTGTCCTTTCTCCTGGTCCAGGACCGTTCCCTTGGGTCATGGCAGGCGGAAATGTGAAAACGTTTCAGGGTTTCTCACCCATTACACCAATATTTATCAGAAGTCTACTTTAAATGAGTCGATTACGTGTCGTGAGCCCTCTAATCCTTATCTTGAGTATTGGAGAAAAAATGGAGTGCCCCCCCCCCCGAACTGGAGTTTCACCGCTTGCTCTATTGCAAAAATTTACTGATATCGAATTAGTTACGTGTTCTGTTTTTTTTTTGTTCTGGTCGGGTGCTCTCTATCGAAATGGCGCGCGGTTGAACTAAATTTTGCGAGTATTATTCAGGGTTTCTGCTGGTGCTCCACCTCGTCAATTGCCGAAGCACCGCCGTCGGTTGAATGACTTGAATGTCAACGATGAATCAGATTCGGACACCGATGAGTACAAGGCGAACGAGTATGTGTTTCCGTGCCTGTTCTCTTATTAGTGACTGATAGCTTGCGTTCATTCGTAATAGCGCTCGTTTGAAGGTCTGAAGAGGAAGCCGCAGAAGAAGACGCCCAGTCTTCTTCGGATTACGTACCGTCGGAAAGTGAACTCCGTAAGGAAAGGTCGGTGATAACTACCTTCAGGTTATTCCTAGGTTTATGATTCTCTGTCGTTAACAGTACTTTTGTCGATGACTTAGACCACTTCCGGCTTGTTTTTCTACATTTGGTGATTATAGATCCGGCGGTGGAGGTCGTATCTCTCTTAAACCAACACAGAGTGATGAGGATTTCGTTGTTTCCGGATCGGACGATAGTTACGTGGGACCTCGCCGTAAGAAGCGCAAAGCCAAGGAAAAGAAGCGCAAGCGAGGACGCTGGTAAGCTGATACTTTGCGCACTTCAAAGCAATAAAATGGTCCAGTTCCATTTTGGAAAAAATGATCTGAGCAGGCGAATATTCCAGTCAGTTGACATGTGACTAGAAAAACTGAATGACATTATTTGGTGTAGCTCACACGCATATTATGTTTTTTTTTATGAGCCGAGGGTTTAGGCAGTCAGACAGCGAGTCGGAAGAGGAAGACGAAGAAGAAGATGAAACGTATTCGGATGACTCTGCAGTGAGGAAAAAGAAGGGTAAGAAACGAACTGAACCGTCAAGTGAAGAGTCGAATGACGAGGTTGATGATGAACTTGAAATGGAAGAAGGGGATGAAGATAGTGATGCACCTCGTACCCGTACTGGACGGTGAGTATTTGTTGCTTGATCCTCTTGACAGATCAGCTGGGAAACTGGCAACGATGCTCTTAATCTAGTCAGGGCTCCAATTTTGTTCCATTGGTTGCTTCGTGTTATTGTTAAGGATTACAGCCGCGCTGAGCGTTGGGGCTCCTGTTCAAGAAAAATTATAGCGGGCATCTCACTCTACTTCAGTTTCCTCCAAGTTTAAGAGAAACATTTCAGGCCTCTTCGCAAAGCTGTCGTCAAGTCGAAAAAGGCATTGCTGGAGGACAGCGAAGACGAGTGTGAAAGCAATGAAAATGATGAGATCGAAAATGGAGATGCGGTACAAGACAAAAAATCGCCACAACCGAATAAGGCTAAAAAACGAAAAGCTGTGTAAGCGATGCACTATTTTTAGATTATATTATTTGGCTAACCTGTTTCTTTTACACTAAGTCTTGGATGTTGCGTTTATTGCTTACATTGTTTGGGTTCCAGTTCTGATTCTGAATCTGATGTTTTTGAACCTGACGAGGATGCCGAGAATGACGACGAAGATGATGAAGAGATAGAGGAAGACGAAGAAACATCTCGTGAAGCGGCTGCAACAGCGAAGCCGAAAGAGCCTGTCGAAAAAGAGGACAACAAGGAAGATTTGGAAGACAGCGACAATGATCTCGGTATAAAGACCGTCCTTATATCTGTGCAATGGTCTAAGCTAATGTTTTCTGCTTGACGTACATTCTAGAAATATTGTTAAAACATTGCAGATCTGAAGCCCAAGCCGAAAAAGCCAAAGATGGAAGCTAAATCGGATGACATCCCAATCGTCACGCCACATGAGGTAGTTTTTTCTTTCATTTTGGCGAGGTTTTGTTGTTAATACGTTTAGCTTCAGAATAATGTTGCACCTACTACGGTGGAATCCAAACCAACACCGATTGCTCCTGCTTCTACTACTGCTCCAGCGCCTACTCCTAAAACGGCTGCTGAATCGGCCGAAGTGAAACCAATTGTTACTGAAGCTGTTCCTCATTCGACATCACCAAAAGTGACGCCTGCTCCAGCAACTCCGGTTGCAGCTTCTGAGGAAAAGCCTCAAGTGGCTGCTGATGTTAAGACTCCGCCGCCAAATCCTTACGTGGCTGCAACAGTTACAACTGCAGTGAAACCGCCAGTGACCGAGGCATCCCCATCGGCACCGACGTCCGCCCGCCATCAAGTCACCCCTTCTGCGGTGTCTACCCCTCCTTACACAGCTGGAGAAAGGAATTCTAACGTGTGAGTTTCATTTTGGTTTTCTTAGAAGAATTCCAATTATCAATCGAATCAATCTCTGTCGAGTATTTAGTAGACAACCTTCTTTTGATTCCAAGTGTTGAAGCTCGTTTGTAATACAACCCCACCAATGGATGTCCATTGAGTTGTTCTCTCTTTCTAGTGAAATGTTCCAGAGATTTTTTCTTTTCTTGAGTTCGGTTAGTGTGATCTCTGTCAGGAAACAATCGTGGAATACATTTCACGAGAGCTTCCTGATATATTTTTTTTGCCGATACGGGCGACTCAATACAAAGGGGTCTTGGTTGTTGACTTTGAACTGTTTTCGCCACCTGTTGAATTTTTGGTTGGCAATAGAAAAATTGATTAAGTAGAGGCTGCTAAACGCCTTGTTGTTTTGAATGTTTTTTTTTTGTTTTTCGAAAAGCATCTATGTTTCCAGTGGTTTGGCTCCGCTCGTACCGAATCCATACGCAAATACTCCTTCATTATCTCAAATGCCTTACTGCGCGGGTGAGTATGGTGTTTACTAGCGCTCATAATACAATCCCTGACACAGTTATTTACTCATCTATTTCAGGTCCACAAGCTGCTATGCCGTATCCTGTAGCCAATCCATATATGCCATATCCACCAAACGCGCCTCCTTTCCAACCAGGACCACCTCCTGTGGGTCACGCTCATATAGGATACATACCAGGAGTTGTGCCGAATCCATACGGACAGCAGCCGAGGTAACATTTAATCCGTTGTTTCTCTAAAATGCTGAAACCTTGCTTCAAATTTGGAGCTAAGCTTGCGTGTGTCGTCGTGTGGTGGATCGTTTTGATTGCTCTTGCCACTCAAACTTTTGCTATCCAAAATTGCTGTGGGCTTAGAGAAGTGCTGTTATCTATACCTAAAAACCTAGGTTGTGTTTTTGTATTAATCTCAATTTCAACTAACTTAATGGTCTTTTCTGAGACAACTTTTCACCTTTTCACAAATGTATTTCCGTTTATGGAATTTTCCCACTTCTTTTTCTATAAATAAAAGAAAGGTATAGTAATGAGAATGGGCGTAAATTTTTCACAGATGTTGTGGTAGCCATATCGTTTGCCTAGGCCTCCTCCTCCTCAACAGTATGGACGAAGCGATCCGGAACGACGAGAGGAAGACCAACTAAATCAACCTGATAGCGAAAAAGGGGGCTCTATGCAAGTTCGGCCAGCTTTTCGCACATGTCAGTGACTGCCCTCACCCCCCAACCCCTAGATTGGCTACACTCCCCTGGCTCACGAATTCCCCGATTCTCGTGACAGTATAGTAGCGGGCAGCAGTCCCACTTACATACATTTCTGTTCAAAAAATGCGGCGTGCCCACCCTACTTGTATAGCACCAGGAAGGGTTCTGTAAAGAACTAACAAGCTGTCATTTGTTTGACGCAGAGCATTTTCATGGGAGGGTCCCATATGATCTCGGGTTTCTTCTGTAGGAATGAAGAGTTAGTCCTCGCCTTCTTTTTTCCATTACGGATTCTAAATGGTGCTAAAAACTCTCCTGCTAGTAATTCGCCAGCATTGCCGTTGTTCTTGGACTGTTATGCACAATAGTGCAAATACGTGCAACTTGCTCGGTATCAAATTGAAATGCCCATAGAAATTTTGTAGTTCCTGAAGTGCAAGTTGCAAGCTCTCATACCTTGATTTTAATGCGAAATCCTGGGCTCCCAGAGCGTCGACGCGAAATATGGAGCAGTTGAAGCCCTTGAACAGTCCATCATCGGTTCGATCAACTTGGATCCTATTGTGAGGCTAACCTCTAGAAGAATAAAGTATTAGGTGGCTATTTCGTTTCAAATGATGGAATGTAATGGGATTGATATTCAAAATAATATTCAATATAATAAGATGGTTTCAGCATGCCGCCTCCGAAGAGTGGTACCCGTGACCTCCGTACCTTATAAGGAGTTGGAATTGTGTCGTTACATTATCGATGTATCTTGCGCAAGCGACTTGTTTCGTTTTGATAGCGCTCCATTATACGGATATTTCAATGGTTAGATCTATTACACAGACATTCATAGTCAACAGTAATGATGTGTGTGTGTCTAATTCTTAAAAAGTCACTCTTAACTGTAATTATATACCTTTTGGTTTGAGTTTTATTTAACACTGATTAATTTAACTGTGATACGGTATTTGAGATAGTGTGCATTTGTGAGCGTGTGAACGTTTTAAAGTGCTGAGTGTTTCATTGATTCAACTTAAGTTTCTAATACTTGTAAGTAAACGGTTTGTTTTAGTTACATTTGATCGTCACCATATGTTTTATTTGAATTTTTTGTTTCATTACCATCATGAATTTTGTTCGATCGTTTTACGAATCCGGAGCAGACCATTGTTGTTTCTGTTTAGTGGGTATGATACTCATATGCACAAGATACTCATTGTTTTAGCGCACTTCATTTCTGTTTGATTTGTTCGTTTATTTGATTAACAACGGTGCGTTCTTCTCCCTAATTATTTCGGAATTGTCCCACTCGCCGATATCTTCGTACTGTCTGGTTTTCGTTTTTACGTTTTGGGGCATTATTGCTATGCCCAAATGAATCATTAACTGGATTATATTTGTATTTTATTTACAGACCAGTGAGAACGAGGAAATGGGGCAAGTAGTGCTCAAACTTCTGGGCTCAAAGATCTTCTTGGCTGCTGAGCAGCTTACCACCAAGGAATTTAGGAGTTGAGCCGCCTGGGGCTTAAATGAGGTTTTGCGGGGGGGGGGGGGTCGGACTCAGGCTCCAGCTTTGGAAGACGCAAGACCCGCGTGTACATAATGGTTTTCCTCGATTGAGAATGTAACAAGTGGCATTAAATGCAGGAAAAAAGCACGATGGGAAGGGGTCAGAATGCTTTGTTTGCTTTGATGAAGTGGTTAGCTGACAAGAACTAAGAAATTTTGTCCCAACGAGCTTGCGCAGCTTTTTATTTCAAACGAATTTTTACACAGGAAAGGGACTGAAGCTTTTTTAGACTGCCTGCCTAGTGCTGCTACAGTGGAACGTTTACGGTAGTTGCCCTCGCTGGTGATAAGCCCTAGGTTTGTCTTGGATGATACGGTCACGCCTTTCGCGCAAATGTTGACTGTATCAGTAAGGTCGTCATGAACTTTGACGTGTCCGCAAAATGGCCTAAAGGCGGCCCAAAGCAATGCTTGCTTGAACGCTACGTGTTGTCTATAAGACGCCATCCATCCCGATCGGGTTTTCAATCGAAAAGTGACCTCAAGATATTCTAAAAGAGCATCCTTTTACTGAACTTGCTCTGACCCAAATAATGGTTGTTCGTTTTTTATGCTGTTCTTTACATCTTTCTTGGCATGTGGTTGCGCATGTAATAAAGTGAAGCTGAAGATAGTAAAGTATTCGCAGGTTTTTTTTTCAGTGATGAAGTGTTTCAGTGATGATACATACAATCAAAACGCAGTAAACAATGATCAAAACCTTTGTGGGATGTGCTAATCATTCAATTTTCATTATATTTGGAGTCCTGATTGCTCCTGAATGCGGTTAGCTGCACTCGACGGAGGCCCGTCGTACAGCGAGAAGGCAGAGACACAGACGGATTGGCGGACGAGTCGCAGCGCGTACTGTGCGATGTGGGACGTACTATAGTACATTCTATTTAACCTTGACGCTAAATCACTACAGTATGCGCTGTGACTCGTCCGCTGACTCGCCTGCGTCTCTGCCTTTTTGCAGCCACTCGCTCTGGCTGGTTTAAGCGTTTTCCCGTTCTCCATTTTCTACAGCAATGGTGCTCCGCACATTGGACGGTTATTTTTCGTCGTGGCTGTCGTCGTGGAGTGCACAGAGGAAAGAGGTCGGTAAAATGTGACACCATACCCACTGCGCCCACCGCTAACGTGTTTACGGTGGAACCTATTCAACGTACAAAAGAATCGTTTTACTATGAGAGGTTGGGCTGAGTCAGAGTTTTTCCTGTATTGCAGCTCCAAAAAAGCTCGTTGTGAATTCTAACGATCCTGGTTGAATTTTAGACGGAGCAATCTACCAGAAGTGTGTTGGGAAGCTTTTCAGCTCAAGATGTTAAAAGAAGTGGACGATTACGGATTTTGAGCTTGGACATGACGCAGTGGGGATCGTGTCTCTTGCATAATCGGCTCGTGATGATCGGCTACTATTAAAAGAATTGCTACATTTACATGTCACAGAGACGTCCGTACATCTAAGTCGTCAAGTGATTAGCGTGAGCGTAAAGTGCTGATACACGATCGCGAACGAAGCAAAGACCAAGTTAAACATTTCTACAAAACCATCTTAAGATGTTTCCTGTTTCTGAAAGATTTATTCGGGAGGAACATAAAAACAATGCGAGGTCAACGTAGGACATAGAAAAGTGAAGAAGAAAAAAAAGACAGAAAAAAAAGAAACTTTGCGGAAAGTTCATGTAGTGGTGAAAAATAAAAAACTAAGTTTCACAGCAGACCTGCAGGAATGTTAGAATAGTGGGTTTAGGATGTGGTTCATTGTTTTTTCATGAACGGTTCCTTAAACCGATGCCAGAGTTTGTGGATCGAGCGACTCGCCAGCGTCTGCGGTCGCGTCGCAACCAGCGGATTGTTCGATTTGAACCTATTTCGAAGGAATGGAGCACAGGATTATACATGGGCCATTCCCTACAGTTGTTGCATAGGTCAAACCGTATTCAATTGCTACTGCAACACGAATGAAAGTATTAGATCGGTCCATGATTTTTGAGACGCTTTACACGTATTCTCCAGCTTCTCTCTATTGTGACCTCGGCATCCTTGTTCTTATTTGTGTTAGTTGTTTGTGCCGTACGATTCAGTCATAGTTATTAGTTCGGCCCAACAAAATCGTCGTCTTCTGAGGCCCAGGGTTCCACCGTTAAAGGAATCTTGCGCGGAAAATTCTTGCACTCTTTCCTAACATGAATATGTCAGTTGTGATCACTGGAAATAGCACACAAAGTTTCACGCATGAAGATTCGGTTTCTGAAGAGAAACAAACGTACAAAAACTACACGTTATGGACCATCGAAGGACCAGGAGGCAGAGCCAGGCGAGGCATGGAAAGAAGACGGCGTTTGGCCGGCTACGTACCAGGCGACGCAATGAGAGAATCGGGTTAAAGCGCGCGATTTCGGAGAGTGGAGACAAATCGATCGATGGAATAGGATGGAGTAGAAGTGTAAGATGTGAATGCAACGAAGCAGAAGGCCAGAAAGAGCTTCTAGTGAATGCACTCCAAGAACCAAGTTTGAGCATCCCCGTCGCCAGCATTCGTGAAAGACGTCCGTGGGCAATTCGAACGCGTAGCAGCCTTTTCGAGTTTTCGAATTTCTAATCAAAACGAAAGCAATACTTCAGTTCTTTTCACTATTATCGTGGATAATGAGTCTCAAGCCAGTGATTTATGGCTGAAATAGAATCATGATTTTTCCGCGCAAGATTCCTTTAAGCGGAAACCCCGCTACCACACAGAGATTACCCAGTATGAAAAAGTTACATGTATTGTTGTAAAAATTTTTTGACAAGTATTGAAGCTTTCCAAGATGTCCTGCAACCTAGCACACAAGCTCGCCTATCCGACAGGCTAGCCATCTCGTTTGCTTGTTGCTTTCTTTAGCTAGGATTCCAATTTCTTTGAAACCTATTTCTGAGCCTCTTTCTTCATGACTACCGATTAGGATCTTCCACGCGCCAAGCGTACGTAGGACGTAGGATCAACCAGAAGATAGTTGAGGGCACGCCTCTCTCAACACACGGTGCTCCGGTAGTTACCTCTACTCAACTCCCTCCGAATTCTACCCTACTCTGTTGTTGGAGGAATGCGTGAGGGGCTTACACCAAGTAATACCAATGTCAGTGGTGAAGGTAATCGTCGACAGTTTTGATGGCGACGCCTTCAAATTGAAAGCAAAGTAAGACAAATTTTTTCTGAGGTCGTTCGAGTCCACCTTGCTAAGAAAATTCATAAAAATTGGAGACTCTCGGGCGGTCAGTTCTTTTAGCTCCGCCTTGTAGCACTAACCTTGTGCCAACGAACGACTATCCGCTCTCCTCTCTCAATCACCTTCTGGAGAAGAAATCTCACTTGAATCACCATATGTCAAAATCGACATCCAATTTTTCTTCGATCAGAACTCTATGAAATTCTACAAGAGAGACACTGAATACCTACCCTCGCATTGGTTATATGTTGGTAATATGTTGAATAAATACATCAAAGAAATAAATAATCAATTGAATCGAAAAACATCCAAAGTGTCTCAAAAATTATGGATCCTAATACCTAATAGTATGCCTGGTACATGCCGTAAAGGCTTGGTCAACACTGAATCCTTTTGTGTTTATATCGATTATTGACAAGGCCGAGGTACTGTAGCGGATTTGGTGCTATCGCAAGAAATGGGGGCATTGTGGTAGTGATGCCTTTGAACAGCGTAAAGCATCCCCTTTTCGTTAAAGTCGTTATCCCCACGAATAAGCTCTAGGTGGTACACGAGAACTCCAGAGTGCGTGAGCGGTTTTCATTTTCCCTATGTTCCTACCCTTCCTAGACTCAGTCCTGAAGGACACCCCTGTACCTTGCAATAGCGCCGTGGATTTTTTCGGATAGTGTTGTGAAAACGGTGTAGCAATTTCTAATCTCGTGTCTACGTACATTGCTATTGAAGCACGTCTATTTCTGTCTGAGCGTTTGTTTAGAGTTTGCCATAATCGGCTCAACATATTCGGTTTCATCAGCGACAATATCGAATTAAACGAGGAATTTCAACAAATCACCAGCGTCACTGAACGCGTCCACACGCTCAGCCAAGATCCCTCCTTGAGCTGAAAGCTTCTTAATCTCGCTGATTTGCTACACGCACGAATTTTTGGTTCTTCTACAATGCTCTTACTTAACTTCACACCTGCTTGCACCATTTTTGCAGAAGAAATTCATATTTTGCCTATTGTAAAGAAATCGTCATCTATGAAACATTGGATTGGTTATACTGTTGTCAGTCACTGTTTTTTCTTCCATCGATCTTTGTTATTCCAGAGAAGAAGGATAAAGTACGAGATTGTCAATGGTGTCATTCTCCTTGATATGCTCCATGAATTCGGTTTGCAGTCGATAAAGGAGAAAATCATTGGCATACGACGGTTAGTAGGGGTCAGCCGATGCTCGAAGCACTGCTTTTTCTTATTTACATGTTTATTTATTTAATTTAATTGACAGTTCAACCAGCTCAAAGAGATGGATGGACTGCTAAGTATAGGCAGTACATGCTTCAAGGGCTCGGATCTGGCCAAGGTCAACTGAGTCACCAGATGTCGCTTACGAGGAAGGTCCTTCAGGAAATGCCCGGCTTTCTCGAAACGGTTTTTTGCATGATATAGGGGTACATGCATGGAACACAGAACTGTAGTTCATTTTTCCTGAGCGGCCCTCTGAATACCAAAAAAGGGGTGATGAAGTGGTCCGTGGTTCGAATCCTCACAGTGATTTTTTTTGCATTTTGTATTTTGTGTCAGCATTTCAAAATTTGTGAAAAATATCGTCAGCTTTAACGAACTGTGTCATATCTATAACTCCATCAGCAACCTTTATACGTAGACTTTGGCTAAAAACTGGTGAAGAAAGTTAAGAACGGCAGTTCCTTAAGAAATTTTTCTTCGCTCCTTTTTTGGTATTCAGAGGGTCGCTCAGGAAAAATGAACCACAGTTCTGTGTTCCATGCACGTACCTCTATATCATGCAAAAAACCGTTTCGAGAAAGCTGGGCATTTCCTGGAAGACCTTCCTCGTTAGTTCTGGACAGATTTGCTGCACAACCATAAGATATGATATAACTGACCTGACTTGTTCATCGGTTGACCCCTGCAGCATATTGTGAAGGACAAACGACACATAAATGACACTACTATTCTGAAGCTATGCTTTGAAGCTCATTACTCTAAAATTTCAAATATGTTTTATCTACTGCGATGACTATTGTGACTTTTTGATGTGAAAGCTGAGCTGAGCTAGCAGAAGCAATGAGGAAATTCCGTAACATCAGGAATACCCTCAAGCCATTGAGAGAAAAGGACTCACACTCAGACGAGGTGATTTTTAGTAGTACGTAGCTGTGAAGCCCATATGTACCGCATTACTTGGAGACCTGATCACTGCAATGCTTGTTCATCCGTTTTCTAACTCGCTGGCAATTGTGGCATCTCGTGTTTCAAAGCAATTTGTTCACTGGGGAGGTCTTTCAGGGCAAGGTGCGCTTTTTGGAAACGGTTTAGTGCATGTTGTAGGGACGCATGTATGGACCACAAAACCATGTTTCGTTTTCGCTGAACGGTTTTAGTAGTACCAAAAAAGTGGTGAATAATACTCTTGATGGTTCAATCCCCCGCGGCGACTAAATTTTGCAATCAAGGTTGGCGGCCACTTGTTGGCTTCAAAATGGTCCTGACGATGAATTTGACATCTGATTTTGATATTTAGCGCGATTTGGCACCAAACCGTAGGCGCCAACCCAAATGCAAAATTAGTCGCCACGGGGGATCGAACCCTTAACAGTACCTTATGCTTCTTTTTTGGTACTGCTATAACCGTTCAGCGAAAATGAAACATGGTTTTGCGTTCCCTACATGCGTCCCTACAATATCCACAAAACCAGGAGTCATTCTAGCGGTGGTCTCAGCAACATCCTACCGTTCGTTCTAAGGCTCTGACGAAGGCGACAAAGCCGAATGTTAGCCGAATAAAGTTGTTGTGCCATCTTGGCCTATGGCTTTAGAAGCATATTCAAGAAAATGCACTATACCGTTTTGAAAAAGCGCACATTGCCCTTAAAGACCTCCCTTGTGAGACTAACAAATAGTGGACTTCTGTTTCCGTCATTTGCTAATTAGTACGATATAGCAGCAGAATTCAGTGAAATAATGAGAAATTGTTATCGAGCCGTCTTTCTTGAACAGTCCCGTAGCTATGTGCCACGTATTTAACGTTTGGCAAACATCTTAAAAGAATTCAGCTGTTAGCTGGGCGATACAAATAGTAAGTGCAGAATGATGTATTGGCCAGTCTTTCACCGTCCATTACGGTCAATATCGAGCATCCTGCCCTGTTGGGATAGAGGACCTAATAGTCTAAACGTAGTTCAAACTAAACCTGGTTTCAAATTATAGCTTGTGCAGGCAATCGTCCGCTTTATCACTGCTGCGCCCATGCGTTTCTATTATGATAATAATTTCGTGTACATTTTGGGCCACAGATTTATATCAGCATTGCTCGAGCGTTTTTCTGATATCTTGTCACAACCTTGTGGCAAAATCCCATTTTTTTTCATTTTTTTGTCCACATTTTTATAGCACTGATGAAGCCATGTGTTTGATATACGTGAAGAAAAATTTACTTGAAAACAATTGCTTTTTGTGGAATCGACCGGTAGAGCCCTGGGCTTTTGGTGCGTAAATACAGCGTCAATGGGCTAATCTAGGGTATCTCCTTTGACGCTAGTGACCGACTTTTTCAAAGTGAAGAAAAGTGTTCCCGGTGCGCCTTGTGTCGCCCTTCGGAGCAAGTAAACAGTCCAAAGGTGGGATTATTCAAGTTAGATCAGTCAGGCAATGTCCACTACTACCATACCGCTCCTCTTGCCACTACACTGTTTGTGCTTGTGGATATGAATGGCCCAGCCAAGGTTCATGCCGAAATCGCCGCACCATTTGCCGCGCGCGGCGCCGTCTGCTGCACAAGCGGCGTGACCTCATGAGCTCGCGATTGAAATTGACCATCTTCCACTCTGCCTATATGGGAACTTGAATGCAGAAATTGAAAAGCATTGTTTGTTGCGTTGTTCCTGTGCTCAGTCGTGGGACAAGGGTAGTCATGGGTCCGGATGGAATCGCAGATTGAGGAGAGCTGTAGCACTGCGTGCGTGCCTCTAATACGGCCTGCTCCGCTCAGTCGCATGTAGCGTCGTTGTCGAAGTTTCCATCTTCCGTTTCAGCATCATCGGTATTACCAGAACCTTCACCATTGACGTCACTGAGCTGAAAATCTCCTGTATCAGCTTATATGTGCAATACGCCCCCATAAATCCCTAAGTTTCGCTCGTTCATGTGTTACCTGATGTCATGCAAACGCATACGTTACCACCTACACATGCACTCAAGCCTTGCAAAGCTTTTAAAAATAAGTTCTGTTAAAACCATGCAACTGAACAGTGCGTCTGGCCCAGCTATTGCTTTGGCACCTAGCCTAGAACTCTCGCCTTAGCAGGTGGGGAACTGTCATTAGTTAAAGGAATCCTTTACGGAAAAATCATGATTCTATTTCAGCCATAAATCACTGGCTTGAGACTCATTATCCACGATAAGAATGAAAAGAACAGAAATATTGCTTTTGTTTTGGTAAAAATTCGAAAAATCGAAAGGCTGCTACGCGTTCAAATTGCCCACGGACGTCTTTCACAAATGCTGGCGACGGGGATGCTTCCACTTGGTTCTTGGAGTGCCTTCACTAGAAACTCTTTCTGGCCTTTGCTTATTGCATTCACATCTTACACTTCTACTCCATCCTATTCTATCGATCGATTTGTCTCTACTCTCCGAAATCGCGCGCTTTAACCCGATTCTTTCATTGCGTCGCCTGATACGTAGCCGGCCAAAGGCCAACTTCTTTCCTTTGGCTCCGCCCGAATTACCTTCGATGTCCATAGAGTGTAGTTTTTGTACGTTGTTTCTCTTCGGAAACCGAATCTTCATGCGTGAAACTTTGTGTGCCAGTGATCACAACTGACACATTCATGTCAAGAAAGAATGCAAGAATTTTCCGCGAAGGATTCCTTTAACAGATTGTGGCTTTCCTTTTGGGACATCGCCCATGGATTGAATTCGGTGTTTACAATCCGAACACAGTTCAATATAATGAAGGTGGAGGTGGTCAATGTGTCGGGCGAAAAAACATGAGAAACGGCCAGAACCCGAGAAATGGGACCCCTTCCTTGCCCGTTGATTTCCGCATTGATGCGACTCTCATCGGTGCTGCCCTCTTCAACGCTCTCTCTGCTAACGGCTAGAGACCTGCGGCGAGTGGTTAGCCAGTCGGTGGGCGTACCGCGCCGATAGCGCCGCGACGGAAGATCATGCTAGATCGCCGGGAACATGTCCTTTCCGAGGGAATGCGGGTTTGCACCCTCAGGGAGTCTACCTATCTTTCCACTAGGAAATTTACCCTCTTGTACCTACAAACTTACCGTGGAATCCTCGTTTAATAAACCCCTAGCACCTCTGCCACGCGTTCTGAGTTGCAAAACTGACATTATTTCTACGGATGCGGACTCGTTTCCCACCCAGGGTAAAAGTTGCTCTACCCAGCCCAAGTTCCTAGCACTACATCTAGGTAGGATATGGTAGCCGGTATATGTCCTTGTTCCTAGTAGGGACTCCATTTTAGCGAAATAAATCATGGTAGGTTGGTTAACGACGACTACAACGTCGTCGTTGATGCACCTTCGAGTATGCGGGGAATTTTGAGTGACACCTGGCGATCGTTGCGTTTGTCATCTGTCACGACGCTTATGTGGTAATATGATCGAAGTTACAGCTCTAAGCTGATTAGTGTGCGGTTGTAACATTCACCTCATTCACCTCAACACATGTTATACATGCGACTGACACAGCTATCTGTCCATCGTCATTCTTCGTGTCAAGACGCTCATCATCAATTTTATACAGTAATCCTTGGTCAAAACATTTCTTGTATTCATTACAGTCTCCCACTTACCGTTCGTACCCACCTTTGCTGTGCTTGACTTCATTTGCAGTTCAATTTTTTACTAGTTGCAAAATTGTTAATATTTAATGTATAGCGACAAAGGGTAATCTAAGGTGATTTGTAAAGGATAAGCTAAGGTGATTGTTGAAAAATACAATATGACTCTTAAAACTGTGTATTGAAGTCATGGAGCCCCTTAAAGCATGTAGCACACCTAACAAGTTTAGGGTTAATCCCACTCTCGAGTGCTTTTATCTTCCTAAACAAGACTAGAGTCAAATTGTGAACCTCGACAAATGAACTGAAATGAAATGACCGGCTCCCTGATTGTGATGGAATCTGAGCTAGGAGTTTAGGAATTAGGAGAACTTTTCAAAACCAAAAATGACGCGACCTGGTAGAGAGTACCAAGGCAATTCATAGTAAAAATAGCAAACCTGAAAATGAGACAAGCAAATGTCAACAAAGACTTGAAATTCGATTCGTCATGGGCGATGTTCCGCTGACTGAGGATTGTAGCAGTTGTCCAGGTAGTCACCGAGTTGCAGTCTGTCCTCTGAGCTTTTGTAAAACCTTTTCAGCAAAAAAAAATAGGGTTGCTATTATCTCATTTTGCTCACACTTGCTCTATCAGTCCATCAGAAGATCTCTGTCACAAGAGGAATATGGACTAGAACCCCCTCCCCGGGCTTGTTATTGGCCTAAGCTTCTGAATTCTGCTTCGGCTTTTGCAATTTATGAATTTCAAAAAGAGAAAAGGACCACTAGGCTTCGAATCTTTGAACTGAGTCAGGAAGTAATTGTGGCATACGCGAGAGTATAGCGCTGAAACCAACGAAAGCGTGGGCTACATCAGATGTCTTTTGTGCTCTGGGGAATCTTGTTGGCCCGATCTCGTTACCTAACGGGACTGCAGACAGAAACCTTTGCAAATCGCTGCTTCAGTTAGAAAGCA
Organism: Ostertagia ostertagi; assembly: GCA_036418205.1. Lineage (NCBI taxonomy): Eukaryota > Metazoa > Nematoda > Chromadorea > Rhabditida > Trichostrongylidae > Ostertagia > Ostertagia ostertagi. Next base: position 96,241 of record MU868350.1, read on the forward strand.
ACATTCAATTTGGATATTGTTTTGTAAGTTGCGGCATCGTAGGGAGAAGCACCTGCGTCTGATGAGAGGCCCATTTTTGTTGAAAAATTGGATGAAATTAAGCAACAAGGCAGCAATCTACAAGATAATAGAGAACTACATGCGTGACACGGCGCAACAGTGAAAGTGGTTCTAGTGCTAGATACAAGCAGGCGAGTTAAACTTACCCATCCTCAAAGTCATTCCAACAAAAGATGTTGATCAGAAGACCAGCCGCAACCCAAACGCGACAAGTGGCGCTTGACATTTGCTTGCAGAGGTACCGTACCCAATAGGATCGTTCACGTTCCCCTTCCTTTTTTTCTTTCTTCGACGACGGAGTTCACGATGAAAAGTCAACCCATCAGAAATCAGAGAGAGAGAGAGAGCTCAGTATGCACAGATGAAGAGTAACCGAGAAAAACAGCCTAGAACCCCAGAAATGGGACCCCTTTTTGTCATTTGATTTCCACGTCCATGCAAGACTCACAAGCAGGGTCAACCCTATGTTGCTACAAGTAGCAACGGGGGGTCGTATTTTGATGAGTTTGTAGAGGGGGGTCGTACTTGCTTCGGTTGTAAGAAGTTGCATGTGATGAGTGGGGAGCGGCGCGGGAGAAAATTTGCCGTTTCAGCGCGCGTATATACCCCCCGCTCGACGGCATTTTTGGAGGAAAAAGTGGGCGGGGTTTTGATGGAAGATGGAGATGGTGGAGGTAGGGAAAAGGGGGTCGTATCAAATCCACCTTGGGGGAGGGGGGTCGTAAAAATTTTTCGAAAAGTAACAACGATAGGACCGACCCTGCTCACAAGTGCAGCCTCAATGACGCTATCTCTATTGAGCGGCTAGAGTCATACGCCGAGAGGCTACCCATCGCTGGGAGTGCAGCGGCATGAGCGGCGCAGGCACGGCCTTAGTCGCGGGGGCATACCCTTCATTGCGAAATGCGCACAATCCTGCCTCCTTACCGGGATCCATCAGAACGTCACATGAAACTTCCTAGCCTGACTGATATGGTGCTTAGGTGTTACGATATAAGCGTAGAAGCTAATACAAAAACTCGTGGCTTAGTGGAGCCTTGGAGCAACAAGTTCAGAAAACTCGTCCGGCGCCAGTGTGTTATTTCAATGGCTAAAAGGAGGAATACTTGGAAATGGCTTTTTCAACGATTTGCTTAGATTTTTTTCAGTTCGGCATCCGCAAATTCATTATCGACCGCTGTTATCCTACCAGCTCGATCCGGTGTTGTTGCTTTGACCATTGAGAGTACCTTTTCATCGAAGGATCGTTCTTCCAGCAGAAGTGATCGTGACAACATGAATTCAATCTACACAAGTTACAATTGTCTGGCACCCGACATTGTTTGCTGTTCAGACGGCAGACAGCAGCGCGACGCCTCCTCCAAATGTCAGCCCGTTGTCGCTCGTCTATTTTAATTAGACAGTTTCAGCATGATTCATCCGAAAACAATCATCGCCATTAACGCATTGACTAATAGACACATTTTGGGGCACACGTTCCGACGCAGTACTGACTGCTTAGTTAAAGGTCGAGCAAACTAATCACCAACTTCGATTTCCCCCCCCCCCCGTGCGCAAACTGTATGCTCGAAAATTTGCGTTTCATTGGAATTCGTACACAGTGGGCGTCAGCGCCTCAGTTCCGTCACGGCAGTGATTATGGTAGCTATAAGTCGCCTCGTATCGAGCAACACTTCACAACTTTTCATCTTCATTTCTTGAAAAGCTCACAGGTGAATTTGCTCATGTAAAATATGTTAAGCTCTGGAACTGGAAAGATTTTTTTCAATTTTTTTTTCAATTTTCAAGAAAGAAAGATATTTCAAGAAGTTTTTACGAAGAAATGATTTCAAAATTTCGGGATATGTTTACGTATTATGCTAATGAATACTCCTATTTTTAGCTCCTTACTGCTTTATTCTTAATGAGTTTTCTTTTTACGGCTACTATTTCGAGCTTATTTTGAATGAAAAAAATCGTTATATTATAGGAGCTGCAAAAATGAAAGGTGATGACACTTGTTATGCTTTTAGGAGTGCCATGCGCATTTTCCAGTACATAACATTCTTGGAGGTTGATTTGGATAGTGTTTTTGCTAATTTCTGCCTGTAGATGGTATTGGGATATATCGGACAACTGGAACAATTTCCAAGTGACTGGGCTACACTGCGGGATTCTGTTGTGATAGGGCTTCTCAAGCCAACTAGTTTCAATTGAATTCAAATGATCTGTGATTTTTTGGTAGAAGAACGAGGCCAGGGTCAACTGTTTGTCCAGCAGATCCAGACGAAGGTCATATTCATGTTTTCCGGGAGGGGGTAAAAACTCGTTTGTGGCTGACGAAAGTCAAAAAGTCGAAGGGGATAGCATCTCTGGAAACCGAAGGCGAAGGTATTCGTTTTTTATGAGAGTTTGGCAACTTTTGACAAAAATGTCAAAATATAGGTACGAAATAGACACAAAATCAGAACTGTCACTTCTTGGTACAAATTTCTTCCCCCCCCCCGCTTCTGTGACTCCCTCTGAAGGTAATGGGTTGTCGCATCGAGACAACTCAAACGGGCGAAAAGTAGTAAATTTTTGAGATCAGCCGAACGACACGGTTGACTCTGAGCGGGGCTGCTGGTGAAAAGAAGGCCCGTTTCTCATCCTCCCCCGCTTTCGTTCTCCTTGCTGTCGACAATATGACTCTAATACTGAAGTAATATTGAATGCTTAATCATCCCTCAGATGAATGAATGCTTACAAATCATCGAATGGATCGGCCATTTTTGTTGCCATTGCCGTCGTGTAGTGCTGTTATCCGGCGCTAGATCTTCAATTTGATTTCTTATACGTCGTCCTCTGATGTTACGCACTGTACGATTGCCACATTTAGATGCTAGCATACTTGGGCTGAATGGCACTGATTATTTGCTTAAGTGCCATGTTTTTACTCAGATCCAGCTGTTTTTCTTTGCTATTTCTCTACAGTTCTTTGACACATTGACGACTGCTGTTTAGTGCGCAAATGCCTATTTTTTTTGAATTTTTCATTCGATAGTGATTATTTCATCAGTAATTCTATTACTGTAATTTCATTTTCTTTATAATAGTGTTTTGGGCAACCGATAGTGCAGGGGATTTTCTGAAAAGCGAAAATGGAGGCATAATTTAGGGGATCCTCCTCCGAGCGGAAGTGCGGGACGTATGTATCCCGCGTGGTCGTTGATGTGTTATGATATCACGACTTCACTTATGGAAGGTTGTGATTGGTAACTACAGTGCGATCGATCTGCAACAAACGTCGATCAACTTACCGTTCAAAATCATTTCTTCCCAATTTACTCGTAGATAATTCTTTCACTATGGTTAAATCCCTACCTATTTCTTTCCCAAGGTTTTTATGTCTAATAGCCAAAAGTACACTTCCTCAAAGGAATCGTCCACGAAAAAAACCTTCCCTTCATCCCAACCTGAAATTGATCATTACCGCTTCACTAGGATAGCAAAAGGAACGAAAAATAAGTGTCGGTTTTGATGTTAATCCAAACAACCAAGGTGGTTATAAAATAAGATTTGAATTCCCGCCGTAATTTGTCACAACTGCTAGCGGGGAGCCAACATGTACAAGCATGCTGAAAGCGTCAAGGTGAATGGGTATCATGGCAAACCTTTCCAGAAACTTGAACGTGGCTCAACACTTTCCATGCACTTCGTCACAAAAGCACTTCCGGTCTCGCCCAAAGTGGCAGATGTCGTCCAGCAGATGGGAAGGAACGGATGATTCTTTTGCGCTGTGTCTACACCATCTCAAACAGAATACGTTTCTGATGGTTTCCTTTTACCTCTTCCAAGAAGGGGATAGTGGCAATGAACCTAGTCAAATTTCGTGCAGGCCAAGCAGACCTTCCATCTCATCTGGCTTCGCCCAACAGACCCGTACGAAACGATAAGAACGTTGGATTCTACATCACTGTCCCACGCAACTAAATGTAAAGGTCGTGTGCCACACAAAAAGCCTACGAACAGGATTAGATCTCGAATGCGTGATGCATACTAAAATCAGATTTTTCTTGTCCATAATCTTGTTCTGCATAAAATACGTCTTCATGGTCTTCAAGGTAGAGTACTTCAAGCTATGATGGCATCCAATATTTCTTGAGCTGCCTTCGAAAATTGCTTCGAAGAGCGATTCCTATTGGTTTCCTAATGAAATTTCATTATTTAACAAGCCAGGTACATTCTCTAAAGCTAAGGAATGAACAGCAAAGATCATTAGGTTCAACGAAAATAACAAAACCGTAAGTATGCTATTTTAAAGGATTATTTGAGTTCTAATTATGGAAACAATGTGGAGAGGCTGTCGTTAAACAGCAATATTTCATATTTGAAACGCTCATAGGCCATTGTCCTTAGTCTTTTGCCAAACCCAGGTTCTGTCACATAAAGAAGGTGACGTCGCATTACTACCGTCACTTGAAATTTTTGCAAGACCCAAATTTTTCGTCATTATGGTTGTTCGAGCGCGATCGCAGCTCCTACTCAGCTTGATCAATAACCAAGCTTCAAAACTGTAGAATCTGTTCGAGCACTTATTCGACTGAAGTTTTCATAAAATCAACAACGTGAATTTTTATTTTCTTTTATTTATTGCATGTGCTTTAAGCACATGAAGAATTGCTGGAATATTCGTTGTTTGGCTGATATTAATTTGTTACTAACATCGTCTTTTGTCAAGGATGTGGCGTTTCTCGGTAGGTTGAGTGGCACTCATTCAGAAAAGTTTACTGTAGAAAGCAGTAAGTGTTCGAATTGGAAAATCCCTGCAGTCTTAAAAATCACCTTGTTATCTTGGAATAATTTCTGCAAAGTGGAGAAGTATCGCAGGTGGCCAACATTTTGATCTACCGGATCGTTTGAAGTGAAGGAGCCCTACTGTGCCTTAATACTCCACAACAAAGGCTCTTTTTTCTGGATTGGAACACATTCATTAGAATTCTTGAAAAATTTGTAGTAGAAAGTGATAAGGGTCTGTTGTGAAAAATTTCTGCAGTTCACTAAATACCAGCCCATAATCCTAGAATAATCACCTCAAATTAACAAGAAGCAGACGTTTCGACCGGCTGGATTATTGAAATGCCGGGACTCTATGTAGTCCGCTTCGAATGCAAGTAGTCAAATACTATACCTCAATATTCAATTTTTAGTAATCAAGGGAGCGTTTCTAGAACATTTTCGAAATTATCTAGCCCGAAAAAACTCCAAAAATCTGGTCAAAAATAATTCCTCGGAAGGATTCTGTCATATTTTGGTGCGTAGCGCTTTCGCCAGGTTTGAAGTATATCGGATGGACTTTTTATGGTGTTAGGTCCTAATGAACTTCTCAGTACTGCCCATGAGTTTGCTTTGTGTATCAAGGTAACGTTCTGTAAAATCTGATACCATATCCAACCCTAACCAATGTATCTCGAGCCTGGCCAAGGTGCCACACTCTGAAATAGCAGAAGCTTTCTGAAAGTTTCGGTTCGACCTGAATTTAGCATTTTTCTTTTTTTTGGAATTTTCTTTTGAATTTTGATCTTGCAATCATAGTGTCAGAGTATCTTGGCTCTGAAAGATTGGCGCCCTTCGTCGACTCTGTAGGTTTTGAGTTTCGGTGAGGTCAGGAGGGATAGGTTTGCTCATTCCACGCAAAAGTCTGCTTCTTGGGTGGTCGATCTTGCGCCTTGGCGACAAAGATCTAGGTAAGCCTTGTAGCCCTCTTGGTTCAATCGATACCGCCTGTTGGTTTAGTAGTCTGGAGAAATTGTCTTCAGGATTGTTTGGCCATGAAAGGATCGGTCTCAACTTGCTTTTTTTTCAGGCTCTGATGAGGGCGAAGAGGCCAAAAAGTAAGCCATAAAACATACTGTAATCTTGGACACGCCAACGAAACTCTATACATCAAACTCTATCCGTCGTCACTTTTGGTGTATGGTGTACACCCGACACTCTTCTCGCTTTTCGAAAGGGAGAGTAACAGCTCAGAAAGTGGGCGTATGAACGAGTTCACCGCAACGCGTTTGGTGGCACCACGCCTATCGACGCTCCAATCGAGTGCTTCAATTGTGCTGGACCACTTACTGGCCAAGGCGCAGCTCGTCCCAGGCATCTAAACTACCCTAAAATCCCATAGATAAGAGCGGTTTAATTTACCGGTGAAAAATGAATTGGAATGAAATTGAAATTGAATGCAGTCACCCCTCTAACTTGATGGATGGATAAATAAAAATCGGAGAAGAAGTTTAGAAGAAGCTCCGCCCCTCAACTCTAAACCCCGCCCACTTAATAAACAATTCATATAGAAAAATAGCGATTTTAACGGAATTTCTGCCGGAATCTCTCTAGAAATGCCGGAATTTGATCTCTGGATAGAACTTGAAGAGCCCATTCGATCAGTAAAATTCCATAGATAAGAGCGGTTTAATTTACCGGTAAAAAATGATTTTGAAAAAATATTTTTATTTTTATTTTATTTTTGAAAAAATATCTATGGACCGCTCTTATCTATGGGATTTTAGGGTATATTATAAAAAGCGGGAAGAGCGCTCGTGGGGGCGTGGTGGCTTTCGAAAGTCACCTGCGCTAGAAGACGCGCACCACTTCGCGTCGGAAGCACACTGGTTTCTTAGCAGCAAGGAAGGCCATGCATAAGTGTGCGACATCGCATAGACGGCGTTGCGCGTAGCGAGACGGCGCGGTGTCAAGTTGCGCCAGCGAGTCGAACGATGTACCAGCGAGTCGAACTAGGTACCAGCGACTCAATAGTGGCGGGACCCAACGTTTAAAGGAAGCCCGCCACTTTCAAACAGTGTCCACTGTCAAGTCCCGCCACTTTCAAACAGCGTCCACTGTCACGTGACACTGTTTGAAAGTGGCGGGCTTCCTTTGAACGTTGGGTCCCGCCACTATTGAGTCGCTGGTACAAGTTCGACTCGCTGGCGCAACGCTCGGATCCAGCGATTCGCTAGCGAATCGCTCGATTCGCAAACTATGACATCGAGATAAGTGCTTTGTGTGTGCATATGCTTTCCCGTTGCGCTCCCTCTTTATCGTAATCGCCTCCTTCAAGAGAATGTCCTTATTGTACTAATATGAAACATTCGGATGGTGACTTTGTGTGTAACTCAACACTGGCCTTTTGTTGGGCTAAAAAGGTAGTGGATATATGAACTTACCCTACCCATTGTTGGTACGGTAAACGGCTTGTTGTACAAATTGAAAAGACTATTGGAACGAGTTGCCAACCAAATGCGTTTGTCCCTCATCTGCCTTTCTATTCAGCGAATACACTGCATACCACCAAAAGGCAGACGCTCTTTGGATGACGTGGACGGCAACACCGTCTCTTTTCACGGCAAATTTCGCCTTATTGCTTAGACGAAGTGCTTTATTAGTTCGGCGCCAGTTTGACGCCGACAGCGGGCGGCATCGCTGACCGGCTGCCCAATAGTGGTGCAGGGATGAAAAGGCGTTGAAGCAAAGAATGAGGCCTACAGCGGGGCCACCCATCACCTGCAAGCGATCACTTAATTTCACTCGTAAAGCTTTCGTCGTCGGGATCCTTATAACACGAAACATATGCGTGCGGCTGTCGCTTTCTGAAAATCCTCATCATTTCTGCTTCGTCGGTGTCTGCACAGTAAATCTCTCGTGTTGTGCTGCTCTACAGACCTTTTTCCATATTTGTTCACTTTTTATCTATTTCCTAAGGCACTGTGTAATCATAGAAAGACTGTACGCCGTACTGCAATCCTTATCGCACTCTTTACTTAAAACTTGGTTGAATTTAACCGGATATTTTTAAGCATAGCTAAACAGGCAAATGAGCTCTTTCACCTTATATCTATCTAAACGACACCAGAAGGTTTTGTCAGGCAACCGTGATGCTGAGCTTTGAGGGTCAGAGCCCAGCGGATGTTCCGACTCTTCGCCTCCATCGAGTCGCTCTGGGCTCTACACATGCTCGACAGGGGTGGGGATAAGGTCAGATCGAACAGTCTGGATTGATTCTCTGGTTGTCCATGGAAGAAAGCTTTTCGTCATTCCTCACTGGCTCCAATTTCTGCTGCAACACGAGGTTGTCACCCCTTTATGACTTGCATGGCTGGTAAAATGTCATTATCAGGCCGCTAGATAAACTAGTAGCTTTCAGTTTCAGCTCTGACTTCATGAACACGACATCCGCTCTCATATTTCCACAAGCTCCAGCTCCCACCAATAGCCGCTGCCAATAAGTCGAACTTCGAAAGGAGTGCACTTCGAAGACGTTGCCCAAAATTTAGGTTGATAGGGGCTTTACATACCCACGCTCACAGTCTCAAGCAGAGTGAAGATAGCTTCGGGGAAATGGCCTCGCTTGTACTACCCGTCCTATTCCAAGACCACCTTCTACCCTCCAGTTTCAGGCGAAACATGTTATGAAGATCGCGTCGAAGAAATGACCAATTCTCTTCCAAGACCTCCTTCTATCCTCCAGTTTCAGGCGAGGCATGTTAGTCTTAGAATCACGAGGGAAAAGAGGGTGTCCAGTACCGCTGCTATGCAATCCATCGTTCCCATCCTGAACATACCTGCTCGGGCTGGGTTCCATTTTTCTATCCTTTAAGGATTGGTTTTCAATGCAAAGTCCACTAGAAGGGCACCTTTTGAATTTGGGACTTCGCATAGCACATAATGTGTGCAAATCGTTCAGGCCATCGATGCGCATGGCGCATTCCCAAAAGGATTAGTAAATGCGAATTGTATCCACCGCCCGTAATGCAGTCGACCAATTGAGCCTTTGCAAAATCGTCCTCTTGAAAATGGGAAAAAAACTTCCCTAAAGTATGCTGAGTCGTGGATCGAACACTACTTCAACAATGGCTCCAGTCCACATTTAGAACGAGTTCCGCTAAGGCAAAGAGTTGTGCCCATGCCCGTAACTTTCCTACATGTTTTCTGCCGCGAATGGCTAGAGCACAGACGGTTATAGGCGGCGCCTGGCTCGGCTCCAAATCCCAGGGAGGGATGTGAGAGCCCTTAGACTTGCCTTACCTCGGCCTAGAGCCTTATAGGGGAACGGACTCCGTGATGGTTTAGCCAAAAACAGTTTGGCAAAAATTTGAATGTGCGAAATCGTGATAGTCACAGCCGCTCCTTTGGCGAGCAAGCACAGGTGAGAGCATCGAACTCAGGCTGAATAAAGCAACAGTCCCAGCAGGGTGGGCGTGGTCGGAAACGGCTGCAATCCCCTCGGCCGATTCCCACTTCGGAGCTGTTCAGCCCCTAGTCAAGAACGTAAGAAGTGTGACTGAACAAAAACTCACCTTGGAAAGCCGCTAGGGAGGGAGCTGAAGTGGGCGTGGTCGGAATCGGCCGAGGGGATTGCAGTCGTTTCCGACCACGCCCACCCTGCTGGGACTGTTGCTTTAAGGGCCGAGCTCAAGGTGTACGTGGGCCGCCCATAACATAGGATTTCTACAATTACTTTCGCATCACGATTGACGATCAAAACAGAAATAATATTTAAAAAACAGGAAAGAAAGTGTTCAGAAGTGTAGCAGTACCCTTGATAACCAGTCTCATATTAAAAGGGGTGGAGATAGCTGAAGAAGAAGGTAGAATTGGCTTCGATTCTAGAGCAGAGGGAAGTATAATAGAAACAGGCAGCAAACACTACGTACAGCCAGTCGAACAATACCACCCTGCCCTTCCCACTTTCCTACGACGCAATCCTTGAAGGGCAAAAAGGATAGCTGCAGCATGTACATAGTCTAAGAGTCGAATCCCGATCAGGGTCAACTTGGCGTTCGCACTATTCGAATGAGGGGGTCGCATTTGTGGTTGGTTTGGTGGGGGGGGGTTGCATTCAGGGGTTAAGTGGGATTAGGAGAAGAGAAAATTTGGGGTTCCATTGCACTAATATACTCCTTACTTCCCCCCCCCCCCCCCTAGACGCCTTTGGTGGAGAAGTGGGAGTGGGGCTGTGTTGGTGGTTTCAGAATCAAATACTATAGCAAGACCCATGATGGTGATGGTGAGGGTGGTGGTCGGAGAAGGGGGAAGGGGAATCGTATACAGGAGCCTCCTGGTTCTCATGGTCTCATGGTGATGGTGGATGCTCGCATCGAGAACCCCCTAAAGGAAGGGGGTTGCGAAATTTTCTGAAAATGTGCGAACGTCACGTTGACCCTGATGCCGGAGCGAGTCCCGTTCCTTTAAAGGAATCTTGCGCGGAAAATTCTTGCACTCTTTCCTAACATGAATATGTCAGTTGTGATCACTGGAAATAGCACACAAAGTTTCACGCATGAAGATTCGGTTTCTGAAGAGAAACAAACGTACAAAAACTACACGTTATGGACCATCGAAGGACCAGGAGGCAGAGCCAGGCGAGGCATGGAAAGAAGACGGCGTTTGGCCGGCTACGTACCAGGCGACGCAATGAGAGAATCGGGTTAAAGCGCGCGATTTCGGAGAGTGGAGACC
>MU868350.1:111371-157304 GCA_036418205.1 Ostertagia ostertagi
AAAATTAAGTTTCTTCCTATACCCGAAGTGGGTCTGGTGAATTTTAGCTTGAATAGTAGTTATACCTGAAAGTACACAATCTCATCAAGGCTGGGGTACGGACACCTTAACAAAATGACCCTTTAATTTACTAAGATCATGTATTTGTTTTCAAACATTTTGGGTCTTATACTTACTTACTAGTCTTAGGCCTCCAAATTTCTGCCTCCAAAAATAAAAACCTTTCAAGTGACCTGATGAATCAATTGAATCAATTAATGAAATCAATTAGAAAACGTTATTCTGAGCGTGGGGCCAGCAGTACCAATGAAGCCAATATTCCCAGCATTTCCAACCTGAAACCCGGAAAAAGGTGATACACGAATTCAATCAATAAATAACCCGGATTGGTGCAGCAGCCGAGGGTTAGCCTCTGCTTATGAAATGCAGCTCAAAGAACGTACATTTGCAACTAGCAATAGTTCGGTTGTGTTTCTGTTCGCAGCTTTCTGGAAAATCATTAATGAAATCAAAAAAGATCAGCGATAGCTCTATATCAGTAGCGTTACCCGCTGGTGGCTGCAGTAGTGTTATTGGCTGTCCTGATATGCTGATAGTTTGCTTAAGCAACAATCCAGGCACGAATTCGCGGGTATGGACCACCTATGAATGACGTTGCACGTGAGAGTTGTCAATGAGAAAGAAAACAGCTAGAAAAAAAACGTCGGGCAGGGGTTTAGACAGGGACTCCCCCGGGCCGTTTAGGGAGACGTGTGATTGGACGAGTTGTCCGAACCTGCCCGAGTACATGCGCTTCCAATTGAATGCGGGCAAATAATAGCCATGCATGCTTGCAAAAGTACATAAACTATTTGCCAGCAATCGAAATTGAAGCGCTTCAATTGCGTTCTTATGGAATCGACCTCATACGCGCGGCGGGTCCGCAACCGACCGATAGTCGAGCAACGCCTCTGCCCACAGCGTATGTGGCGGCGAATCTGCCTCGTTTATGGCGTTGATCCGCCGCCCTCTAGAGGACTGTCGACCCCTTCCAGCGATTTTAGAGGTAGTTTGAAATAATGACATTCCCTATAAACTTATTTGCGGCTGGGGCATTTTTGAGCCGCCTAATGACCAAGTAGTTAAAACCCGCCGCGGACTGTTGCTGGAGTTAACATGTTTGTTCATGTGATTACCAGTTAGTAAGTGTCAGTTGAAAATTGTTTTTCTCGTTTCAATCAGAGATCAAAGACGCGGAACACTGGGAAAGTTGTAGGAAAATGAGTGCTGCATAAATCATAGAATTTTTCTCAAATAATTCAAAATTGAAACAGTAGCGTGAGCAGAGCTACATAAACGTTTTTGCTAAGGTAATGTGATCGTTTTCATGTATTTCGAACTTTGTATGCCTAGAAATACTGGTTTCGATCATGAATGGACAGAATCAAATTAAAAAATAAGTAATAATTCAAATAGTCCAATCTCTGGAATCAAAATGGAAACTTTATTACGAGCGTGGCGCGTAACAATATTGTCAATAGAAGCGTGGAACCAATACTTCTTGTGGTTCAGTAATCTAACAAGCATACATTTTTGGAAAACACCTAAGAAAGCAGAAATCGTAACCGTTTGAAAAAAAAATTCGGGTAAAAGGAGAAGTGCCCTCAAATTTCCTCCAATGGCTCCGTGAGTGCGAATATCGTCTTGAACTGGAAAGAGAAAGAGAGGAGTCTAAGATCTTCAATTATGATGTTCAAATAATAGTCTGAGAAACGCCATTTTTCAACATTTTTTTTCACAAACGAAGTTACTTGAATCGTTCACTTTTTCACTACTACATGAAAATATTGTCGTCCTATGTACCTTCGAAACAATTCTAGAATAGTTCCTAAATCAGCTTTAATCACCATCGGGAGTGTGGGCAGTGCCATCCAATCCGGCCTACATACTCGCTATAGCCTTTGTCATAGGAAACAGGCAATAAAATCGGAGTTGATTGTGTATGTTTTACAACTTACTATTAATTTTATTTTTCTTTGCGTTTTTGCCAATCACATTCAGACCTGAATTAGGGAAGATTGCCGTTGATAGCAAAAAAGAAAAGGTGGTAGAATTTAGCACTGATTGTGAGATATCTGAGGTAATGTGGTTGATCTTCAACGAACTGTGAGTGCCCAATTGCGTAGTCCATTACGGTCGGAGTATAACGTGCCTCCTCTAGCTCTCATTGGTTGCATTAGAATGTATATGCGCTGCTCGCCTAGCTTTTCATGCAACAACGGAACGAAAAAGCTCAATCAAGCAAGAATGACCTATCCATGCCACAAGTGTGAAGCACGGTATGGGCTGGTCGTTCAGGTGCAACCAACAACTCGGAGATTGCTAAGCCCCTTACCATCAATAGCCAGCCGTCGCACTGAGTAGGCTCACTCAAAATCGTAGCACTAAATGAACACAATGATTTCGGTCCACAATATGGAAGACGGACAATTCCCTCTTGAGAAGCGAAGCAAACCCCAATTTACATAATTGGATGTAACTGATATTAAAATGTTTCGAAGTATAGATATCGATGATGTTGTGGACTATTTATGCACTTTCCCAGCCCTTTTGAAGCAACAAATCAAGATCAAGTTGGTCTGGTTAAATTCAAATTTAGGGGAAACTAATTTTCTCCATTTACGAAAAGAGCACAGCTGACTGACACACGATGATGAAGAGGAGGTGGAGTTGGCCGAATAATTAAAAAACCACCGCCGATGAAGCCATCAGGAAGGACCCCCTGTCCTCCGCCTTGGGATCAGGAAAGGGCGTGCCCGGACGAGTTTTCTGAAACCGCTGGCTCCATGCAAACAATAATTCGCGTATTCGAATTGGCTCCTATGTCGTAATCCGCGTTGCTGTTAGGGGTGATGGCAAGAAATCCCATCCAGTCAATTTGCTCAGATTTGCTTGTACAAAGCTTGAGCGCCCTTGTTGCGCACCTTTGAGCCGCAATGACAACGCAACTGTAATCCTTGTAGACAGCCTTATCCTGTCTTAAGTTAGATTGGTTTTCACCATCGTGAGTTGTTGCTTTATGGATAATGAAGGATAGTGTTAGTAGCGAGTGTGAACATTCAAGTCTTCTAGAATGGCAATGTTTAATTCTTTTCCGCTTTGATCGTGGGATTATTCGGCTGATCGAAAGTGGTCGAGCACTCATGGTTTCCTTTCCATTCCCATCCCGCTTACCCCTTCGAATATTTCCTGTCTATAGGCAGATTTTACCGAGTTTTCCTGTTCTCATGAAAACTTCAGGTGACAAAGCGCTCACATTGCTTCGACGTTGGCCTAAAGTAGGCTTCTATGTCTCAAACTGGTTGTGACCCTACAAGCCGTTCTGATTTTTGCATGTGTTTCTTTCTAATACTAGTAGGAGTCCTCTGTGACTATAGTTTTAGCGACAAATCGATGCGATTGAAAGATAAAACTCCTTTTTCACAAGAAAGGTTGCATGTGGAGGAAGTGTAGTGCTAAAAGGGCTGCTAATACACACGAGGTTCAACAGCTCATACCACCCCTAGCGGTCGCCACTTAGGTCTTCAGGAGTCTGTTGTTTAGAGTGGCCTCTAACTCTTGCCCTGTCATGGTTAAGGTTAAGGGAGCACACCAATGCTTTTATGATTGTGTGCGTGGGTGGAATGCGTGGTGCACACCAGTATTGATCGAACAGACACCTTATCTACTTTGAATTCATACAAAGTTCTCCATCTTCAGTCCTGACGAGCCATTGGCGAATTTGTTTATAAAGGATTTGCAGCGCTATCACAAGATTCGGGCCATTCTTAAGGACTTAGCAGCCTAAGAGGGGGCAAGATTTCTGGGAGGGGGGGGGGAATGAAGATTGCTCACGCACCTTGGAGTCTCTAATCCCCACCTAAGGTCTAGCCCCGTTTTTTTTATTTATTTGTTCATTTATTTATTACTATCACTCGTAGGTGCGCTTTAATAATACGTTAGAAACCAGATCAGTTATAAAAGAAACAATGATTAAAAATAAACTAAAATTAAGCAATATTTTACCCACCAGCGGAAGTTCTCAATTATTCGAAATCGTTGATGCCTAATAAGGCGATAAGCCAGTGCTTTTCAATTTTCTTCTCTCAGAAAATGGAGATGCTTTACGCGGTTTGAGTTCATTGCCATTACAGCGCCCCCATATCTTGCGTAAGGGCCAAATTTGGTCAATTTTTCTGGCCTGATAGTTGGTACTGTAATCGAAATACTTCTTCAATTGAGATGATTGTTTTCACTTTTTGATGCTTTCGATTTTAGTTTTCACGTCAGACAGCACCATTTCCGCCACCTCCGCTTGTTGTGACTGATTCGTGGCGAACGCACACTTTATTGATATCGATGTTCGGTTGTGAAGCTATGGTTTAGGTCTGATTAGTAGACCGGAAATATTTCCCCCATCGTCGCTGGCAGACCTAACCACATCTCAAATCGAATTAGCTGATTTCATATGAAATCTGCTTTGCTTTGATGTGATTACATCTCCTTTTTTGCGAATTATCACTCTTCATTTCCTCAAATCTTGCTCATTCCATAACAGACACGATGCCATGCTCTTCACTGGTCGCCAGGGTTTTCTGACGTTTTCCAGGCGCGGAAAAAATCCTCTGTTGAGTTTTTGTGTGATCGGCGTTCACTGTCGCTTGTTATGTGTTAGTTGATGCATGCGCAGGTGTGTGAACTGTGAATGAGGTATAGAAGGAGGTACGGATGAGTTGAGGCTAACGGCCCGAAACGTGCTGTAAACGTTCGATTATTAAAACGTTTATGTGTGAATGAATCATGTACGAACACGTCAGACTGTCCGCATGGCGAACTAATCTTTGCGATGTTGTCGCTACTCGAAATGTCATCCATCGCCAATCACTGGTAACTACGTTCAGCCTGAACATCTTCAATGTTTCGCATTCCATTCGAATTGCCCCTAACCTGGCCGGCAACTCTGCACACCAGTTGGCCCTGAGGCAAGCAAGGGGTTTAGCAGGCCTGAGGTAGTGCCCGGTTGCCATCATAACTCTGCGCTAGATTAGCCGCCCGGCAACGATGTTCATCGCTTCAAATTGCCCTGATTCGGAATCAGTTCATCGCACAGCGAAATCTGCCGGTAATCGTATTAACTCGACCGAATTGGATGAAAACCTGAGCGAGGATGAGGCTCATACATACCACGAATGCTCACTACCATAATATCCATCCATTATGCCGCTCGTTTTCCAATTTGTCATAAATATCTCATATCATCATTATTATCATTCATCGTCACCCTCATAATTGGCTGCTTCTGGCCCGCTCGTGCCATTTCTGCTATGTCTGCACCGAAAACTCGTCCGTAATTTCAGTCGCGTGTTGACGGACTTCCTCATGCGTATGTTGTCGGACTGAGAGCGCCCATACATTCGTTTTCCTTGGCACATTTGGTCGTTGAGGATTTTAATAAAAGCAAGACGCTGCCGTGCTAATGGGCCAATTTCGCAGTCCAAGTGCGAGTAATTAAATTTGTTAGGATTTTATTGGAATCCCTGTGTAAACAAGCGACATGCAATGTCCCGTCTCTCCCCTGAATTTGCCACGTCTTTCATCTCGTCATTTCATTACCTTGTCGATCTTCATAACATCAGAACCGCTTCTATTCTGCAAAATGCCCTCGCGTCAAACGGCCCCAGCGTCATGCTGAGTATAGCGGGGTGATGGTTGAAAAGAAGGGCTATTGTGTTTGTTAGGAAGACAATTGAAATGAAAAACAACTTCTCACGAACTGCTTACCTCCACCTGCTACAGTAATCCGTCTAAGTTAGTCTCCAATTCTTTTCCGCTCCGATTTTTAATTACGCAATTAGTCCATTGTTCCTCCACTACTAACTCGCTGTCGCTATTCATTAGAGCGATAAATCGTGTTCGATTCAAGACAACAGGCATATAAACGCTTCGCATGATGGCTTCGTAAGTAAAACACTTTCGTGGACTTTTCCACCTGATTCATTTATTCAGCCTTAACAGACTCTAACCAACGTGCACATCGTACATATGTACGCATACGACTCGTCCAACAAGAACTGGAATTCCTTCGACTACTGTAGACAGCCCCGACTCCGCACTCACGCTCACATACGTCTCACAAACAACCAATCAAAAGATGATGTCTTATATGAGCGTTTGACTGGTTGACAGAACGAGTCGAATTAAATTTTGTTTGTGGCCGATTACAGCGACAAAAAGGCGTTTACAGTAATTATGAAGCGCCGTGGCGCGCTGCGAAACCGTCTTTATGAAGCGACTTGCCTCGAATGCGGTTTGGCGGCCATTTAGACCGATCGAAGTGCTCTCTGGCCCATACAGGGCTATCTCATCCCTGTTGATATCACATCTTCACCTCAATTCGTTAGCTTCCCAAGCTGCCCACTAGGTACATTTCCACCTCCCTTTCCATGTGTAGAAGTCTAATACGATTGGCGATGTTATAATGCCGTTATGAGGAAAAGGGAGGAGCGAGGAGAAACCGCCGGCTCCTTGGATGTCTTTTGCTAACCGGAGGGGGGGGGGGAGAGAGTCCTCTGGACAAATTGCCGCCGTGTCGCAATGATTTCCCTCATAATTCGGCTCCTTCGCTCTAGCGCACGACCGGCCATTTCTCATTCGAAATACCTTAATAATCGCGCTTCACTGTCGTGCGTTTAGTGTATGCCCATTATTCACTGGAACCCATCGCTCTCAAGCCGATGAATGAGGACGAGACTCATACATGTATGTCATGTCCCGTTTACTTCTATTTCGTATACTATCTTATATGAATGAGGCCATTTTCAGTCTCCCTCTCTCATTGTCTCTCAACGTCTATTGACTGAACTCATTGACTCGTACTCCAGTAACTGCCAATTGCTAATTAGGTAGTCACGATTACCTGTTGCCCTTCAAATAAGCGTCCAGCAATTAGATCGCCCGATATTTGAACCCTCAGCGTCGTGTCGGTGTCGGCAGCGGCGGCGGCGGCTTTCAGGGCTCAGTGGGCCGCCCGCCAATTTGGCACGTGGCCAGGAAGCGATCTCGATTATGTGATCCTTGTAATGTGCAATATTTGATTTTCGCTCAGGTAAATTATCGCTCAATAGATGGCGCCAAAGCAAATTAACCCCAACAGACGTCATGTTCCACCGCAGAACCCTTACGAAGGTAACATACACTCCTGCCAGGGTATATGAAGTCCAAAAGGCGAAAGTCCTTGAAGAAGGATAAGGGAAAGAACTCTTTGGTCCAACCAGTATCACAACAGTCCTGAAACCTTGCTCCAGCTCTCAGAGCTCATCGAGCTGGCGCGTTGCCGCTAGACTTAGGCTAGCAGCCGGGTGTGTAATGGGCTCCAGAACTTTTAGCGTTCACACTTCTCCTTGCAGAGCAACCATCGATAAGCGAACATGCGCCACTGATTGAGGGGCTCAACCTCAACATCACACCAAAAACACTCCAGCCCTTGGAAAAAGTGACACTGATTCTATTGTGTTTTTGGGGTTCTTTCCTGATAGAAACATTTTGAGAAACTCTCTAAACTACTCAATATCCTGGTTATTGATGTACCATTAGGTTCTACTTGGACGGACTCAGGACAGGTTTAGAAAGAGGTCCCACAATCTTCTCCAGAGGGTTAGACTCAGCAAAATCGACAAACCCTTCTCTTGCTTTATATGTGAACCTTGAAACGAAAAAAATTGGAGTTGGCTAAAAATCGCTTCTACGTTTTCCGTTTTCTCTTTAGACCTGCTCACTAAAGAGTTATAGTGAATGTGGCGAACAGTAGTTATGTGCCTTAAAAATTAAACCTTGATTTGCTACCGCACAGTTTGGCAGAAATGGCCAACTAAGATAATTATATTTACCCTGACATTCAGCTTCGTTACAGAGTTGTGCCAATCGCAGTGCTTGTCTGACAATGTGGAAGTCCTTACATTTCTCATCCCTAGCTTATGTCAAACTACTGCCCATATACTTCGTCCGCGTGGTCCTTACTGCACCAGACATGGCCCTAGCCACTTTTAAGGTCCAATTCATTAAATAGAAAAGCTTGATGCATTCTTAGACTCCAAAGCGATTGTCTACGAAACAGCATACCTACCGTATGTATTCGCAGCACTAATTTCATCAAGCCGTTGGAGGTGTGACGGCGTGCTGTGATTGGTCAGCGCCAAATTGGTGTGCCCGCCCATCTCTCGGCGCCGCCACTTCGTCTTCAGTTTTCTATTCAATTAAGCCGGCAACAGATTACCTGACTATCAGTTGACAGCGAGATCAAATAGTGAGTTTCTTCATTTTTTTGTAAGTACAGTATCTTCCCCCTTCTCTGCTCCTCCAAATTGAAAAGGGGACAAAGAACTCTTCTTTTTAAAAAGTTTCAGGGATCCGTATTAAGGCTTTCAGAGCTTGAAATGGGCCAAGATCTTCCCAGCAAAGTCTATCTAACATGAAATGAATGCCTTTTCTGTTCAAATACTCCAAAGGAAAAAGGTGGCAGGTGTGGTCATATCCGTGGGGAATACCGTGCGTTTGGCGTGAAATTGAAGGCGAAATGACCTAAATTTTCGGCAGCTAATAACCAATAAAAGGTGTAAATGTCCGTGTACTGCGAACTGAACATGCACATTTTTCGCCTCATTGAACTCGCACCTCGTTGAAGGTCTTTGTTCGGTGGGCTAAGTTGACCTGGATAGCCAACGATATGCCATTCACTAGGCGATGAGCATTCCATTCTGACAAATGACACACATACTCACTTTCTGTTCAACGTTTTGAAACACTTCTAACCGTTTAGCCAAAAACTGCGGTTGTCTCAAAAGTCGTGCATCATTTCGCACTGTTTCTAGGAAGAGCTGAACCTGCTTTGTCATCCTTTATCTGAGCTGAGGATCGGTCAGAATGTGTTCGCTGAGCCCACAATACGTCATGCTAACCTGATAATTACTAGCAGTAAAGCGTATTAAGTAGGAGGCAGGTGTTTATAGAAATAATCCGAAATAGCATTAAGTGCTTAATCAAAACTAGGAAGTGAGTGGTTTTGGTCCGATGGCTGTCCCAGAATAGCCCTGAAGTCCCACAGCCGTTGGGAAAGCCGGACAATCCCAATAGTTGGTACAGCTTTTCTACGAGATGTAAATCATATAACGTAGGAGCTCTATTCCAGCGGGTCTTAACTTTTTGGCCTACTGCCAAGGCTTACCCAGTGAAATTAGGTAGATGGACACAGTTTCAATTCATCAGTTAAGCATCATCCGAGTAGTTTGCACAGAGAGATAAAGATCTTCATTTGGCCAAAGCCCTAATGAAAGTGAACTGGCACTAGACTTTCAGAGCTTTGTCACTTCCTTAGTTCACAAACATGATGCTCATAGTCCAGATAAGAAAGTATTGAATTATTCTTAAGAAAATATTGAATGTTTTTTTTAAATGTTTGATTAGGACCACAACTTCAATAATACCACTACAACCTTGCAGGTATACTGTGGTGGTTCAGGAAGGGTGCTCGTATAGAAAGCCTATTTCCTTTATAATGTCATGTCGTCTACGCGATTGAAATGACAAAACGTTTCGCATTTCGCGGTCGAACGCCTAAATCTCGCTGTCGCATCTAATCGCGTCATCTGCCACGACGATCGCGTCGCGCGACGTATGCCGTTTGTCGCCGCGTGTAGCGACTCATCGTTCTTACCGTCGCTTAACACAAGGCTTGATCACCTAGCCGTTATCTCACCTATAAAACCTGAGCATGAATTTGGATGCGTCGAGAAACCGTGGAAAATGCCTTTACCTTGATTTCAGTGAGTACGAGGCGTACAGCAAAAATGATAGTAGGGAAAAATCTGATCAGAAACGGAACACACGATAAATAACAAAGAACAGTTCTATCTACTTCCCGTCATTATGGAAGAAAGACTCCATTTCTTCATGCGGTCGCTACCGTATCTGCGCGCGATGTTTGCAAATATGAGTAATTAAAGGGAATTATGCGACATATTTTCCAGTTGATTTAAGCCGCGCGAGCGCTCGTGCATTTATGAGGAATGTAAGTCTCAAAGACGCCGCACAACAATCGTTGCGGGACACGTCTGAGGCGATCCTTTAATAATGACCCACTCTTACCACTAATACCCCCAAACAGACGCGAATCAACCGGCGTAATTCGCCTTCCAGCAATAGCGAAGTGCGCGATCGACGATACAACTCGGGGCTCCGAAAGGGCTTCGTCTAGCGGGACGGCTCAAAACATCTCCTCTTTGGGCACACATGTGTCTGAAGATCGCAGGGCTAATGACTCATTTAATGGAACGTCAGTGAACAGGTTGTATTATTATAGTTCTACCCGCTGCTTCAGAAAACCTCACCTCTCTCGTCTGGCCCCATTCTTCCATTCCCATTTGCTCGTAACTCTCGAGGCGATGCCGTCGCCGTCAACGTCGTCAACGTGAGGTCCCAAGGTCCGAAGGGACACCCATAATTGTCTCATATCCCTATATGTCTAATAGACCACCACGGTGATTTATTTCCTCAATTTGCGCCCATTATATGGCACCGGGATTGTAAATGCGTAATCTTATTTGGGCGTTTTTCCATGAGAGGGGGCACACACTGGAGAAGTCTAATTCATCATCACCGGCTTAGACTCGACTTCTTGCCAGCCTCAGCTATCATAATCAACTGATTGGTCCCGTCGCAAAGAGTTGCTTTTCACTCATCTGGATGAGTAGAGAAATGTAAGCCCTTAGCATATTGCCTATTATAGAAGAACCTTCGTCAAAAACAGACGGCTCCGACTTATGAGGGATGGCCCAGTTTTATGGTTGCTTAACCTCTTCTTCATCACTAGGGTTCTAATTTTGCTGTATTAAAGCTGAGTAATCGTACATGATTATTGCTCTGGATTGTGCTTTTGCTCGCGTCAACGTTGTAGGGACATTTTCTTATCGTTATAATTCTGTCTTATCAATCATATACAAACACAAATAATCCGCTATAAGCCTAATGAGAGTTGAAGGCGAGAGAGACCCGGTTTTATGGCGAGAATTGTGTTTTTATAATCCTCAAATGTCTCAGGAACGTCAACGTTCGTATCGGCTGATTTGTTTGATATTTTGGTAAATTACGCAGTAATTTTATGATGATATCACTTTACTTTTGCAGAGCTAATTGTGATTCATTAAATTTCCGGTGGTTTTTTGGCCTAATGTATCCAATCGACAACGAATCACGTATGTATGTCGCTGTTGATAAGATCTGTCCTCCTCCGCGCTTTTATTTTGCCATGCATACATGAAATGCCATGGAATGCACACATTTCAAGATTGCCGGATAACACCATTCGAAAACCGAGAGCAAGAATTTTAGATGAAATTGCTGTACCTCGAAATTTCTAGAAGAATCTGATTTCTCAAAGAAGTATAGCGCGATGCGCAAGCCACTGCTCCTGTCACAGTTCAGGTATGCCCGTTACCATATCCAACTTTACTCACTAACAGCTTAACATATCTATATCTCCGAAAGTTCACCTCAAAGAGATAAAGTTGATAAAGTAAGTAATCTGCACTTTCATCAGCGCGATTCTAATGGTAGGAGGCGCGGTGGAAACTTTCTCTGGAAGTTGTAAATTGGTAATAATTCATTTAATTTTAATAATTTCCAGGAAGTCCTATCATTTTGCACAGGAACATATTGATTTTCGGAAATGCTAAAATATAACACTTGCAAAATCGCCCTCTTTGTTTTCTCTGTTGTAGATTATTGTCAATAAAGTTTATAAAGTCTAAGAAGTCCTTTTGTTCCGGCTCGGTTGCTGTGAATAAAATTGATCAAGTCTAAAAAGTGAGCTAAGCAAGTAATCCGCTTGGTAACTAGTAAAATCACCTTTACCCCTTTGTTTTCGTTGTACTAGATTGTTGTCAAAGGCCAATTGCTGATATCAGTACTGCTCAAGACAAACTGTAAGTTCGCATTACCACTGCTAGGTGATAGGTAAGTTACCAGCAACGCTGCTACTTGCACGGATACAAACAATTACACATTTTTTGCGATGATGACGCAGAAATTGCTGTGATTCGGACTGAATCGGACAACACTCACAATCTCGTTATTCAGTAGAACTTCAGTGGAACACTTATGAAGTTAGCTGATTATTGTTGACGTTTTCAGCATAATACATTATTAAATTACCGTTGCATCTAACTTGATGAAGTATCCTCTAATTACGTCTTGATTCTGTCTTCCTTCCATTGATTTCGGCCCCGTTTAAGTCTCTTGGGTACCTGCTGTAAGCAGATTATCTCTTCACATCATTCTTTTAGCGCTTTGAAAGACGCTATCAGCATTGTACGCGATCACACCTCTGTCCGTAATCGTGCCCAGTGATTCGTGCTGTAGCCAGTCGGTTTTCGCAATCATTTTTTTTCCAATTTACGATTTAATCGCTTGTGATCGCTTCCTGTATATTTTCTGCAGAACACTGTATATCAGCGGAAAAATGATTTCAGGTGAACGGTGGTCGAGAGCCATTCAGCCCACACCACGACGGCGGCCGCAGTTTTGGACGTGCGAACACTCAGTCGTTACACTTTACGCACCTATTTGCCTCCACATAGATCTGTGAGTATCATTTATCGGATGTTGGAGCGGATCGCTCGAAAACAGGTTGAGTAATCGAACGATGCAAATTTTCACCCGGACGATGTCAATGGCGACGAACACGACGGCGACGTCGACGATGTCGACTCCTCATCATTACATTTTGTTGGAGTCCACTCATTACGTCGCTACATACTCGATTAGCTAAACGGATTTCATTCACGAGCCAAACCTCTCGCTATTCTCCCTCACAATCCTTCTTCATCCACACACAACTCCGTCCATCGCTCCTATAACATCCTTACGACCTCTTCCTTTCTGGTTCACCAGGAAAATCCGAAATTCCGACACCCCTCCACTTCATCGCCACTGCTGTTCTCTCAGGTTTTGCAGAGATGCTTTTTCAGACGATCCAGAACGAAATTCCATTTTCACCGAAAATTTACGCTCTGGCTCATCAGGGCGTATCCCATGCTTCTCCAAAGCTAGAGGATCAAAAGTCCCTTTGAATTTTACCTGTCAACAAAAATCGCCCTGAAAAACTGCATGTTTGTAGCATATATACAGTAGCGGCCAAAATGTTCGCCAAACGTTTTTTATCGCTTTATTTTTTTCTCGGTTGAGTAACGCTCTCTAAAGATCGATATATATGTTTTCCTGTGTCTTTATTCCCTCAAGACAGAATCAGGATATTCAGAAGAAAAATTTTTCGAGGGTCACAGCGCTTTTCTTCTGTTAAAAAATAGAGAAAAAATAAAAAAAATAAGGAAATCGTTTCGGCGAACACTTTTGACCCGGCACTGTATGTGTGTAAAAAGCAAGTGGGGAAAGTAAGGGAACAGTGTCGTTGGAAATATATAAATTAAAGACTCTATTCCTCCCCAAGCCCGGAGGAAGGACAAGATCCGGCTCCAGAAAAGGCCGAGCGGCTCTATTGCAAGATAATGGAGGGGGGGAGCTTTTGTTGAAGATAAACGTCTTTTTTGGTTAAAAACTGGTGGGAGGTGGGAGAGGGGGGGGGGTAGAGGAGACTCCAGGGTTCGTTAGCAATTTTCATTTTTCTAAAAATTCCTGCTCCCTCCCAGGCTTAGTACTACAGGATGCCCCCTATCTTGCGATAGCGCATCACAATTTCGCGTAGATATAATATATGAACTTTAGCCCTCTATTGTAATTGACGATACCAGTAAGGATAGCATGACAAGCTACCAAACTCTGCAGGGTCCATAAATTACCAGTAATTACTGGTGTAAAGTGCATGTGCGACATCGATGAACCAATAATGTCGAGTGGAGCCAGCCTTAGTGGAGTAATGATGTTGAGCAGATTCCCTGACTAACTATTGACATATATTTTCACGATTCAGGAGAGCGATAAGCGACATTATTATGGGTTTACTGAACAGTATAATACTGTTTAATTACCCTATCCTCGTGGGAATTTTGTTAGGCAGCTGCTGTGATTTGGCTGTCCTTTGGCTGTTGACGATTCGTGTTTCTAGTGTAGACCTGAAACTTGGATCTTTTCACTCGTTCTCCCACCCGCGCCTCAGATAATCCCTCTTCGACAATTTTCCCGATGCCATTCTTAGCAACGGCATTTGATACGGTAATTACGCGCACTGTTCTCATCGTCGTTGATCGTTGGGGGGCCGGACGATTTTCGGCTTTACGGAACGGTCGGCGTTTAGTTGACGTCGACACCGACGCTGACCGCCACCACCCCCGACGTCGATCCGATACTGTCGACTGGCTAATTGCCGTCAATTACTGTATTAGAGTGAGGCATTAATCCGTGGTGACTACGAAACCGCAACGTTATCTGAATCGAATCAACATCTGCAAGCTCAGAACACCTCCTCGGCAGAATGGGCTATACTGGCATGTCCCTTTTGCTCCTTGTATCATCTGGGAGACTTCGTAATTCCAGCCCAAAAGAGGCGGCGCGCTGTTCAACAATAGCGTGTCACGATGCCATAAGTGTTGCATAATAATGGTTTATTTGATAGTCAGGCTCTCTCCTCGGAAGCCCAAGACGACCGCACACACTCTCTTATTCATTTGTATTGCATTTGATGAGTTGTTTAGGCATTTATAGCTCCAATTCCGTTGCTTTGCCGTGGCGTCGAATAATGTCATTTAATACGGTATGGATGAAGATGTTTGTCGTACAACCCGCCCAGTTTTCCTAGAAGACACGGACGGAGAGCGGCTGGATTGCCTCCAACTCTGTCCTTGCACCTTCGCGGACGCCAAATCAGCATATTTAAATCAGGATCACTTTTACCTCGTCGCCATCAGTGGGCATTTAGATCTTTTTCATTCCATTAGCTCCTTAGCTTAAGTGACCCTTTTCTCCTCCCTCACTCTAATTGTCTCTAACTCATTACTGCTCGTCCAATGAGCGTTTGCCGTTGGCTGAACGGTGACGAGTCGGCAAGATGTGTGAGCAATGCCTCCGGAGAAAAAAGCATGTATAACAGGTATATAGTGTGAATTGGCAGCTACAAGCACACTTCCCTCTAAGTACTCTCTTTACGTGTTGCCGACTAATTTCCGCTAGCTATGAGGTGGGAAAAGGTCTCCTCAGTGACGTAAGTAGACAGTCTACGTTGGATTCGTTTTTCCTAGCTCTCTCTCTCAGTGAAAGCACCGGCCTCGTTTCACTTCTCCACCTCTTTTGCGCATGAACTTTTTTTTAAAAATCAAGCCATTATGGAGCCTCGGAAATCTGTCTTTAAGTCAAAAATCCCTCATGAGCCCTCAACGTTTTACGGCATGCTCCCTTCTGCTTTACACTTATTCTAATAATTATTTGACTCCCATACTCGACATACACAGGCAAAAGAAACTAAGTGAAATTTGGTGCTTTAAGAAAAACTTGGCGTTTAGCCGGTAAGAACTACTTTGTCCCAGAAGTCGATTAATCGGTACCGGATTCTGAAAGGTCAAAAAGTTTGACTTGTTCATCGGTTGACCCTTAAATCAGTTGTGAAGGACGAACAGACATTCAAACTCCACTATAATTTGGAATGAAAATGAATGGGTGGCGCATCCCAATACGAAGCTGATCATCGTTATGAAAGGATGACAGTAGAAATTCACATTTTCTAAACCTCAAACTATTATTAGAGAAATTTTCACTCTTCAAAGATTAGTGTATCTTAGGTTAGCTAATAAAGTCTCTTTGAAGCCGATTTTATGGCTTCAAAAGTGCTGCAATCAAAATTGTTCTAGGTGTTACTGATTATGATTGCCTCATTCATTGACTGTGTAATTTTTTCTTGCAAATCTTTCCTATACGGCGTACATTTGTGGCGAAATGAATAAACAAATAAATAAATAAATAAAACAAGAAAAATAATTGAGCTCGGTCGGGAATTTAAGATTAACTGGTTTGATATTAGTTCATGGCTTTAGTTTCACGTAGCCAAAAACTTTAAGCGTTTTTCTAGAGTTAAAGGTATTGTCGACGACCTTATCAACGATGAAGGTCCCTAATCGAATTTTGCAGCAAACCCGCATACAATCCTGCGATTTGTTGCGAATCCTATATCGAGTCATATTGAGGTTCTTTAGCAACGCTTTGATAAACGCTGTAATAAATACTAATTATTGCAGGAAATGCTGTAATAATATTCGAGGAAGCAGGCATAGATTTAATGGGCTTAACAAGCTTAGTAGAGCTTTGTTCCCAGTAGACGTTCATTAATTGCTATTTGCTCAACTTGAATGAGCAAACAGTATATTCTAAATCAAGCGCTTCGTAATAGCCCTCATAATAGCATCTTTTACATCATCCATTACTTTAATATAAAAAAAGGATAAAGCACTCGCCGTTGATCAATCCTTTTGGGATGCGGCACGCATTCTTTTTCCATTTGTAAATTCCTAGTGGCGTTTGAATGCGATGTGGCCTATACAATGACTTGCGGAAGCCAGCCAATGTGCAGGACAGCGTTTTCACCCTCCCAGACAAGTATGGTACCAATTAACCGACCTTGGAGGGATAGAAGTCTTGGTTGACCTGGGCTACATTACTCTAATATGGTACTGTGTTCGTAGTAAACCCTTACCAAGGGCATTCAGACATTTTCTAGAAGGGCAACTTCAGCTCAGACAATACGTGAATACCCCAAATTCTGATTAAATGATTCTTCCGCTTACGACGCCATACGCTTTTAGTTTTTCTTCAGTTAATGTTAGAAGCATAAGAAGTCTGTGTTGCACAGATGTGACATTCATCCAGAATCCTGGAGGCATTTAAATGCGTTCTTGGTCTTTATGATAATTCACGGTTTAAAATCGGCCACATTTTTCTCAGCAAGCAGAAATGAAGCAGATTTTATCAAACCCAGAGCGACATAAGGCTCGCTTTACACGATAAGCTTGGATCCCAAGACTCCCGGCGCCTCTGTTTTTGCCCACTCTTTCTCTGGGGTGGTTAATAAACACTAAATAACCTCAAAGTGGCCGAATTTACTATAAGAAGAATTTCGTGTCATTCTTAAGACAGCCAGAAATCCCCATAAATAGTCCCATAAGTCTTTTGGTGGCGAGGCTCCCACCTAGCCCTATAGAGTTCTGCCGCAATCCCGAAGCTTCGGGCTAAAGTGAGATAAAACAAGTGAAGGAATCACCTTTGCAATAGAAGCTTAACGTTGTGCGACTCTACTTGCACATCAATTTTTGCTGTTATCACCAAAAGTACGGTAACCGAGACCGACATACCGAGGAAACGCTCGCGCGACCTCGTTCTTGTCGAAAGTAGGCGGAGCTGTCGCGTGAGGCATCGAGAAGAGAGCATGAGAATCGTGGAGTCGAGCGGGACCATAGTGAGTGACCATCATTGCCTCGATTAATATCAATTAGCCGCTATCGTTGCTGTTTCGCATACTCATCATCGTCTTCCGGTCGGATAGAGACTGCCTGTTCGTCTCCGATCGCCAGTCTGCTATAATTCACGATTTTGCACGAAAAAATTCTGCTCCAAGTTCCTCCATCAGCTCATCTATTCTTATCGCAAAGAGGGCGCGAGCTTTATTGAACACCTCTTCTGGACTGGTATCTTCCGTACAGCTGTTTTCATTGAGCCCGACTATTCCAGAGATCGCTGAATTTTTATCACTCTTAGGTAGTCTACGAAAACCACAGAACGATAGCTTCTGTGCGAAATTGCAATTTCAATTGCGACTGAAAAAAGGCCAAGTGAAAGTTAGTTTGATGATGAGAATTTATAGAGTATTCGATTAAGCATATTCTTTACTCACACCCTCAGTGCTTTTGACATCCGTGGAGATTCTTTTATTTTACCCTCACAAAGTTAAACTTGTATATAATTCCATTCAAATTCCTCAGAATTTCAACCTTGGCATTGGGGTGACGACTGGGTGTGTGACATTCTGTAGCCGTGTTATCTCATCTATTAGTGAGTCATCAATTGACGTCCATAAATCCCCCGTGGACTTGTAACATTCAAATTCACATCAATTTCACCAATATTGTTCTCATTTTCTCCATTTCTAACTATTTAATCATGATAACCATCTGTTCGGCATTTTTTAAACCTTTCGAGCCCCTAACCCACTCATGACTGCCGACTTCGTGTACCTCGCCATTTTTTGGCCTTTCTCTCATCAATGACTAATATCTACAGTAGGTAGCAAGTAGTTAATCATAAGTAGTCAGAGGTAGTAAGTACGTTATTTTCCTAGTTTGATAATTAACAATCCGTCTTTGAAGCGCAAAGGTGATTGGGTGAGTAGATCAACACGATCGATAGGTAGAGCAAAACGGTCTTCTTATTACGGCGACGTGGTGCACATATGCATCACAAGGTCCGCTGTGAGTTTAAAAATCATTCAGTAACAAAACTGAATTAAGAGCATGATTCATTTCTATTGAAACGCTATCCCTCCCCTTTCTCATCTCAACTCGACAGTCAAATACGTGTCTGTTTTCGCAGTTCATAATGCAATTTAGTGGGCACAAAAAGTATTGTAATTGAATATGCAAAGTGCAAAGTAGAATATAGCACACACACAAATGCCGTCCAGCTTGAGTTTCTACTTAAGCGAATCTGAGAGTTCGAAGAATTTTCCGCTCTTTTCACCACACACACACATTCAGGGTGAATTAGCAATGCTAATTTAATAAAAGGAGTGTACTTGTAATTGCGTACTGTTCACATTACTACTTACACCCCAAGCTAGAATATTGTCATTCTATTGTTGCAACTTTTGATTTGCACTATTACTCAACCAAACGCGGATGGATGATTTGGAAAAATCATTTTGTACCTTTACCCTAATCGGTATGGCCCATAGGCTTCATTGAGGTGTTTTTTTGGTTGCCTCGGAGACGTTACGATGGGCTTTTTTTCTGTTGAAAATAAATTAGATCATCATTCACATGTTTGCACTTTGCAGATGATTATTCCGCCGAACGGTGAGGAAATCCTACGTTAATCACTATTCAAGCGATTAAGGGAGTATGACGACGTGGTGACGCTAAAACAGACGACGAGATTGACTTCTCCGATCCTTCAAAAGCCTTTGTGGCATCTAGACTTGTCAATTGACGTCGTCCCTGAGTATCAGTTTCGCCTCAAGTCCTTCCCGGTGCTCCAGCGATATCAACGCTCTACTATTATCACACTGCACAGACGGCCCTTTCGTACAACTTGCACATCCTTACTTACTCAGAAATTACCGATAAAGCATAGGATACCTAAGAAGGACATAAATGCGACAAAAGGATAACTGGCTTTAGCAGACTCATCAATTGTGGCTCGTCCTCCTCCAATTAGAGCCGGCACGAATCACAGTGCAGCTCTCAAGTCGAACTGCTCGCTAATGGAGCGGCACATCGGCGAACAATTGAGCGAGCCCGTTCGATGCCCCGTCAAACTTCAATAATTCCCAATTAGTGGAAAGCGGAGTGGAGGGTGGAGGGTGAAATGGTCCCATCACGTTGATAATTTCACGTTTTTCTAGGGTTTCTTTCGATGGACCTCATTCTTTGGGCCTTAATTTGCTCTTCAAGGTGTCCCATCCGTGGCTCATTTCATGCCACACTAGTTTCCGTAATCGTTTATGCACTTGTTCGCGTGCGGAACCGATGCGTAGATTACGGCTGCTAGGTAATATGCTAATTTGGGCCATTAACTCGCCATTTTCAATCTCGTTAGTCCCTCATCCCTCAGCCAGCTCCACATATCGCATTTGCTTTAACACTCCATTTACACTGCTCAAACTACTTTTCCTGCCTGCAGCAGTAAATACTGTTATGTACATAGTTGTCATATGAGTTAGTAGCGTGAAATGCTACAGGAAGTAATCAACGCGCGTTAATTGGCAATGAAGTGTTGTAGTGGACCCTCGTTGCCGATCAACGCCCCTCAAGTATCGCGTGTACGAGGTTCCGGTTGTATTGGAGGTGTGAAGTGATATGGTCCTATGCTAATTGCATAGTAAAGAGTCATTCATCAATCATCTGCTCATATCAGCCGTACCACCAGACGTACCGGTACCTACGGTACTTCAATACATCCTGTTCCTACTGGGACCATGCACTCCTCAGTGGCTCATTCTTCACCAGATCATCTTCTATGACATACTGATTACAATATCTCCATAGTGATTAGCATCTGAACGAATACAATTTTTCACTACTACAAGGCGCACATGACTTTATCAACAACTTGCCCTTTATTAAGTAATCATTGATGCGAAATTGATGAAAACATCTCTAGCTGTTCAGATGAACTTCTCTCGACAACGTAAGACTTTCTGAGAAGGTTGAGAAGTTCATTGTGCTGGCTTCTTGAGCACGAGTTGGTCTAATTCAATTAACAGCCTGTAGATAACCGTGTAAACAGCGTGAAGTTTACTTGAACGCCATCCCTTCGCCGGCACTAATCAGCATAGTAACTCAGCAGCTCGTCGCAGTCTTTAAGCCTTCTCATTCACTTTGTCTGCATCTCTTCAGCCCAGGTATCCCACACAGGGTTAACCGTCGTCTTTGCCCTTTCCCAAGATCTGAATTACTGTCCTTAGCCCAAATAAGACCCCTCACCCTCATCCAAATCGCGCCCCGTTTGAATAGCACGAACGGGAGGTAGACCCTGATTCCACATTCCGCATCCACCTTCACATCTGTCGTCGACGACTTCAGAAGGTGGTAGCAGAAGTCTCATTGGACCTATGCGCACCAATCAGAATACTAATGACAGCGCACAGCTTAATTAATGCTCTTGACGGGATAATTCACGCCAAATTAATCCCAGCCACACTGGATATTCATAGCATGTGTGTGTGTATGTCTGCCTAAATGCGGCATGCGGTCAGCTTGTCAATACTGTATCTACTTGTATACAACATGTATCCACCTTGTATACAAACATGTCTATCAGTGTACACTATACGATTGAAACGCCCTCCTAAAGTGCGCATGTAGCGCGATTTTCCCACACTCATTACCTTGTGCGTTTATGTGGGTGTGTATGTCGCGTCGCAGCTCTGCTACGCTATCTTTATATGATTAAGATTTTATTGTAAGTTTTCTAAAGTTGTAAATGTAACCATAATATTTTTAATGGTCATATTTTGCCACCCTCCTCAATGAGTCGGAGTGAGTCGGACCCACACGGTGAGGTGACGAATCGAATGGATGAGCTGCAGCTATCATCGTCGAATTGTAATCACATCATGGCGCGTGCTTCGTCTCTGATATACTGCAGTCCCAGAATTAGATTTGATCGCCTTTGGATCAACCCCCGCACGCTGAAAGAGCGCTGCTAAAGAGATTGGAATCCGGGTACGCATCTATATTTATATCCATCTCGAATCCGATCGATAATTGTTGGATTGAGCCAAAAAATGGGATGGTTCTAGTAAATGTAGCGCTTGATTTGCAATGGTGATAAATGGAATGTTTTTTCGAGGGCTCGGTGCGCTAGTTTTTACGCTCTGCAATCGTGGGAGGTACGTGCGACACGTGCACATACACACACGCACACATACATGCATACATTCACATTCATACACATTTATACAAGCGTACCACACGGACAGATAGCCTGACAGACTAGACCACCTACATCGAAAAGAGGTGGTCCACATGTAACACCACCCAAAAATCGCCATTCTTTTGACAGTTGACGCGCGATTACTGTAGTTCTACCCGGAAACATAAAGGCCTCGTCTAAGGTCCTGGAGGTGTAAGGTATGTACAGGGCGTTTCACATATTACGGACAAGAATTATGCAGGGTTAAATTAATAACCATGATTCTCACTAATGCTGCGCCACCTCGCAATCTCATTAATTTATTCAATTATCGCGGATATACCAACTGAGACTCAACGCCGCCGGCACTCAATCTTACCTCTTGCATCAGACAAACTTCCCCATTTCCCGGTCCTTCTTCGTGATATCCCGATAGGGTGAGCTGAATAGCTCGTACGACTCGAAACAACGGCGATACACACCCGCATATCCTCTTCACTTATGATCAGCTAATTATGTAACTCGAGAGATAAATACTGCCAATTTTACACCAACAATCATTCCTATATAGAGATTTGTTTATTTTTCATTCTCGACATTCTATGTATTACCACCAGTAAATATAGCTTACTAAAACGTCGCCGAGTTATATTTAAAACAAGCGGAGCTGCTAATTCGTTTTATCGCGCTACGTATATCACACGAGATTAAGGCCTTCGGCGGTGCTGATTTATGGTGTGATGAAGCACTTTGCATGCCAATTTCACTGCTAAAAGAGTCACCGTACACATTTGAAGGAACGTGAAATGAACACAGATGATATTTGAGTTCGTACTGGAGTTCGTCTCGTCACTTTCACCCCATTTCGACATTTTATTCATAATAATCATCGGCATTCATTGTTACAAGTTGTGACAGTTTGCTCCGTTAATGAACGCCTACTATTAATGTCCTCTACGTGCTCCTTTTATCTCATCTTACCCTCTATTGTTTCCATTTCGCACTTGCGTATTACCAGCTAACAATAGACGACACACGTCGACACGTGTACGTTCCTGTTATGGCTAATTAATGAAGTTACAGATCTCGTTTTGATGTCCGAGCAGGTCTCCACCCAGGGTACCGCAGAGAAATTCGAGCCATCCAGTATATTTGGCCAAAAGAGCAACGAATTCACCAACATCATGAACATGGCTCAGCTGGTTATGCGACCTGACATGGCTAAACAATTGGAACAGTTCCAGGTGAGAATTTTTAAAACCTCACTTTCTGGCACCAAGAATAGTACGAGTTCTTCCTGGTCTCAGGACTTCTGTCAACCATGGGGCTTGGCGGTTCAGCGTTTTCTAGTGATGTCTGGGAGCTCCCACAAGTACACACTATCACAGTATCTCTTCTTTCTTGATCTCTTTCAAAGGCTTAATGCCAATAAGACACAAAGTGTGTGCTTTTCTAGCTACGCTCTCTCCCTTTGGCTGACAGAAGCCTTGCAACCGTTTTTCCTTGTTCCTCTCACCAATGGGTGAAAATTTAGGCACAGTTTGGCGTTACATCGCCGTTGTTGGTGAAACCACCGGTACCGTTCGACAGTCCATTTGCGATCGCATCGCTTACCAAAGTGGACAATAAAGAGGAGCGACGAGGAGAGGAAAAGCCAGGCGAGGAGAATTCTGCTTTCGTTTAGCATTTCGATTTTCTCACCTTTTTCATGCGTTTCTTTAAACGCTCCGTGTGTATTTAGTTATGCACGATGCTGCTCCGTCAGTATCGGAACAACGGGATTCGCTGAATATCTCGGACGATGGCGGTGAGAGTCCAGATGAAAATGGCAAACGAAAACAGCGAAGGTACGTCTGCTCGATACAAAAAACGCGCCACGAATTCTAGGCACAAAGAGTTTCTTTTGAGTGATTCTTTATGTTCAGATATCGAACGACATTCAGTGCCTATCAATTGGACGAACTCGAAAAAGTTTTCGCACGTACACACTATCCTGATGTTTTCACAAGGTTTGAATTTTACCTTGTACACAATTTTTGGCCTGAAACGGCGATTCACTTTCGAAGGCGCGTCATTGCCGTTGACTTTCGGTGCTCGGATGGAGATCTATCAGCGCCTATGAGTTGTGCCATTAAGCTCACTTTGTCACATTATGTAATAGCGCAAATTGCATGAAACTCTCACATATTGGGGCTGCGAATATGTCTCTAATTGAGTGTCAATTCGTTGACAACGCTATAGAAGCGCGTCATAGCGCCGGCTGGCCGATATAGACGTTTGCTGAACAGCGGCGTCAACATCAGGTGATCAGAATCTGCACAGAATGAAAGCTGATTTGGAAGTTTCCCTAGCGATTTTCAAATCCACTGATAAAATCCACTCGTCAATGCCCCCTTTCCTAGGAAAAGGCCGAAATGCCCTCAGACACCATCAGCCACCCCCCCCCCTCCTCCTCCCGCCACATCTTCATCGTTGATCCTTCCACAAAGATCCTATAATGATAACCCCGTGTTGCGTATAGTGACGCCATGTTGTCCGCAGCCGGCGATCCCTCACTAATCATGTTAATATCCTGATATTTTTAATGCAGGATGCTCTCTTTGACGAAGATCACCAGTAATGAGGAAATTCACAACGAGAACGACAACTAATTTCCTCATTTTTTGCCAAGCGACGGTCAATTCCTGCCTTTTATAGCGTTGTTCGAAATTCAACAACAGCTGTCGCTCGTAATCACCGCGCGATTATGAGCGACATTCGCACACTGCCGTCGTCGTCGCAGTTCCTCTTCGAGGAACTGATGATCAGGGCCAAGCATGTGTCACGGATGGGGCACGACGGGGCCGTATTCGGCCACTGAAGGGCACGGGAAGTTGGTTTCATCGGCCTTCTCGGGATTTTTTTTGTAAATTTTTGAGGATTTTTCATAGAAATTAGGAATTTTTACTGTTTGAATATATTACACCCAATCTCCAACCATCCCTAATGCATTATCAGTACTTTTACCAAGACTAAAAGAGATTACAAGGATGTAAGAAGGATTTAGAGAAGGAAGGATCATGTTTAGGGCACCTGTCAGCCGCAAGGCTTGCTGAGTCAGTGCTTTGTAGTGTTGTCTGGGTTCTCTCACACATGCACACTATTACAGCTCTGATTTATTTCCATCCTTTGGAATATTTTGCCTTACCATTTCAAGCCATGTCCTTTTCTTTCAAAACTCTTACGCACTGACCGCCCCCCCCCTCCCACCTTCCACAAAGCCTCCATACAGCATTGCGATCCCATCCAGAACTGTGAAAAATACTGAAATATAATGCATTCGGAATGGTTAAAGGTTGGTAGTGTCAAAATTCCTGGACTTCCCGAAACCTCCTCAAAAAAAATCAAAAAAAAACTCCTCGGCAAAACCTATCAAACATCAGGCCCGTAACCGTTCAGGTATGGGGGGGGGGATTTTTCGGGTACTATGCTTGGCGCTACAGGCAAGAGCGCCGATTTTCGTGGAGCATGCGAGCCAATCGGCACAGTTGATGTGTTTTTCGACATGGTGAGCTGTTATGTGAGGGAGGAGGCCGTCGTCTGTGTGTCGTGCGACTCTCCACATCGCCTTCGCCTTCTACATTGGTCGTCACACAAATCGTTTACAAGTCCTTCGAAGCAATTAGCGTAACACGCATACGCATCAAATATCGCTCCGCCGTTTGCGTGCGAGCCTAATTGACTATTGTTGATGACTTGACGACTATTAATTATTGCATTTACCTCGCGAATCGAGGGTGAGACACGATTTCGACGTGGATACTAGTCGAACAAATCATCAGGTACCCACTATCAGGGCGCAGGCTCTGAGGGGCATAAGAGGTGTACAGTGTTAGGATTGGAACTTGCCAAAGATGTCCGCGTCAATCTAATTTTAGTCCATCCAATGAACTTATTTCTGCACTAACC
Source organism: Ostertagia ostertagi (assembly GCA_036418205.1). Classification (NCBI taxonomy): domain Eukaryota; kingdom Metazoa; phylum Nematoda; class Chromadorea; order Rhabditida; family Trichostrongylidae; genus Ostertagia; species Ostertagia ostertagi. The sequence continues at coordinate 136,956 of MU868350.1, forward strand.
TCATTGTCGTAATAGATATGTAAGTCAAGTGATGACGTTCGAGGTGCAAAAGTAGCGCTTTGAAACGCATCCCACCACGCCCACTTGGTGCACTTTTATTGCCCGTTCACGTTCACAGCGCACACAGCACAGTGCGACAGGATCATATCTGAGGGTGGTCTAATTGGAAGAGTGATCGTCCGAAAAGACCCACCGCCACCTGTTAGCAATCAATTAGCGTTGCTGCTCAAATCAATTACCGTGCTGCTATTTGAACACAATCGTCTGGACGGACATTGAAATGCGATTTGCACATGTTCAATACGGTCGTCACTGAGCCCGCTACATGCAGGGTGTACATAAAGGGGTTAGATGGAACGGATAAATCTCATCGCTGCTGGGATGCGCCACATCTTCCGATTCCGCCCAATATATGTAGTGCAGATCCCTGAATGGATGTTTCGCTTAGTATGAGTTAACGTCTATAGAGAGCCAACTTTGACTCTCTTTCAAAGGGGTCATATAAAATGGGACTGGCAGTGTAATTATGATAGAAAGGAGCAAGGGTCATTCAGAGTGTAGGATTTCTCCGCTAGATTTTTAGGATCTTTGGGATAGCTTTCATGAAAGAAATTCTGTGACTTCAGGAACCTTCTCTATTAATTGTACTAGAAATATACCCCTAAACGCTTGTCAGACACATTTCAGTAAAGTCAAGGATATTTCAAGGCCGGGTGGAAAAGAACGGGAGAAGGACTACAGTAGAAGCTAGGTGAATAGTGGTACTTAAGTGGGGTGATCAGTTTGGCTAAGTTTTCTCCATATGTGACTCACTAGGTCTGGCCTAACCAAAGACAAGAGGTAAATTTTCCATCTTAATTGGTTTATGCGAGATTCGATCCTCTGACTGCGCCTTTGGAAGTGAAGCCTCTGCGTCTGCATCTTGATTTTGTATATAAATTTTTAAATTAAATTACCACTACTTTTGTGGCCCCGACTCAATTTCATATTTTCAGAGAAGAGTTGGCTCAACGTGTAACTCTGACTGAAGCTCGAGTACAGGTTAGTAGTACAGTTGATCCATACACTATGTTGGCAGTTTCGTAGTAGAAAATTGTGTCTTTGATAGCTCGTGTCAAAGTGCCAGCGTGGCCGAAGAGAACTAAACATGACTGGACTCCCTCATTATAGAACCTAATTCCTATTAATTTTGCAGTTGTAGTTCAGTCGGACCGATCTTCCGATCACACAGTGTAATGTGGGATTAATATTATTGAACATTCTATGGTGGCAACGACCTCCTGATCGGACGAGTCGCACCATTGGACGATCGATACCTATCTACCCTACACTCGGTTGTGCAATTGGACGATCGGTCCTACTGAAGTATAACAGCGACTTGAGACTTGGCAAGTTCAGCGAGTTGAGATCGAGATGTGATCTCAACTGGCCGCTGTCACAACAACTGTGATGATAAAAGAAATCGAAAAGCGGTTAAGCCCTTTTCATCGCGAAAAATGGCCGCGCTGCGCTTACAGTGAAACCGTCAGCGGTATTTTACTGAACTAGGCATATTTACGGAGAAGCTCGTATTTCGGTGCTCGTAAAGGGGTTCAATTTTCCAGGATACGATTCATTCTAGTATTTTTTTACTCATGTTATATCTCCATTCCTGTATCCCCGTCATTCCCATATCCGGAGTTGCTGCCTTCTACTACCGAGAATCAGGGAGAAAGTTCATTTTTATGTTTTTCAACACAACCGGACTTTACAAACATGTCCCACTTTGAAGCGATTGTTGTTAAGAACAACAAAATTTTTAAAGTCCTCTAAACCACCCTCACCTCTGAGCATTGCGTTTTTGGCCCCCGTAAGGAAAGCACTTGAGATCTTGCTAATGTGAGACAAGCAGGCTAGCCACAAGAATTTTTGTTTCTTTGCTCAATAATCTATGAAGAAAAAGAACGCATGTTCTTGATTCGACTCCACTCTTTTTATCTCTTCAAATGTAGGAAAAAACTACAAATATAATGAAAAAATATAACGAGGCTTTCAAGGGCATGGAAACTCAAAACAAAAGGAATACACTGAGAAGAACGATTTTTTGCTTCTTTGTTGGATTTTCCATGTGAGTGAAGCTAGTGAACGAAGGCGTCATTGAGATTGAGTGATTAGTTAACGAGCCATCATCCATCGCGTTATCCCAATCTTCTCTAATAATGATCCCATAATGAACGTTCATAATTGTTATACTACTGCTTACTGCGTTCAATATTTGATGACTAACGCGTAGCTCGACTCACCTCTCACAGAAACCACGAATTTTTCAGGTATGGTTTCAAAATCGACGCGCAAAATTCCGTAAGCAGGAGCGAAGTAGCCATCACCCGTACCAACATCCGACGCCAATGGGTGAATTACCGTATCCGATGATGTTGAATCAAGAGCTGATGGCAGTTATGAATCAGCATACGATAAATCATGTGGCTCAAGCAGCAGGTCAGTGACTCTAACCGAATGCTAAATATTGAAAATTCAAGTGATGCAAAAAATAATACCAGTGAAAGCTGATTCTCACTGTTTCAGCAGAATCACTACTGATGACCCCGAGTGCGATGCTAGCCGCTGCAGCTGTACGACGTCCACATTCGCCGGCGATCACACCGGCAGTTTCAGCAGCCACACCGATGATCCCGTCGGCGGTGGCAATGCCGTTTCCGTCTCCGCTTATGCAACAGGACGTGCTCAACATGGTCATGGCCACGATGCCACAAACCCAACAGCTCATGTATCTACAACATATGTCTCGGCTTAACGAAATGTGTAAGCAACTTACGCCCACCACGACCGCTGCAGCCACTTCGGTGGCGGCAGCTGCAGCGGCTGCGACCGCTGCAGCCACACCGAACAGTGTCGCATCGCCGGTCACCTCGTCGCCAGCCACAGTTGCCACCACCACATCGCCCGCCACATCCACATTATCAGCCAACTTCTCTGACCTCTCAACTCTCATCAACTCACCTACAAAGAACGAGTGAATAACTGTCACGTACTACTACATATCTTTATCGAGTAGCGGCTTATGCCGTTGTATCCTGTAGCTTTACACTCATTGTAGCGTTCCAATGAAAACCTGCACCACGAGGCCGAATCGTCACCGTTAGTCTTTGCCGCTGTCATGTCTGCCTTCATATGAGACGTTCTTAATCACCCCGGTCGTATGTGTGTGTGTCGAAGTTCAGAATAATTCTCTTCATAACAGAAAAACTCGTACGGTAGCACCTCATACTCAAATAGCACGTCTCGCCAATAACTATTAACTTTTTATTGTTCCTTATATATAATGCTGAACATGCTTTATTTGCTTTTTATCAATGCGCCTTCAAGCATGATCTCTACTGATATTAGCAGTAGACCGTGGATGTGTGGAACATTGTCCTTTTGCCTGATCGATTAAGCTGTCATATACATTTGTTCTTCTTCATTTTTTTTTATTCTTCACATATTTCAAATACTACGTACAACACACATCGCACTGTGCACCGAGTTTGCTGATGCCTAATTCCACCAATTTACGTCAATCATACGTTTTTCATTCATATATTCATCATAGATTTGTGTTCATATTATTGTTTACAATTATATATTTTTATACGGCTTATGCAATAACAATTCGTCGATCATAACGCAATAATGTATGCGATTTTTCTCGCCGGCCCCCTATCCCCTCACATCATCCCCTTAGAGCTTTTACGGCAATAACCACGTAACTATGCGGTAGTTTTATTCGTTTTTTCTTTTGTTCAGTTTAGATGGTTCTTTTTAATAAATGATCGAAAATCAGTACCAAACAAGTGTACATAACCGAAAACCGACATTTCTTTGTACAATAACAATTGACGTCGTCATAATTACTCAACAACCGTCTATTTTCTTAAACTGACTTTCTGGTATGAAGAAAACAAGAACAGAACAAAGATCCGAAGTATATATAACAAGACAATAATAGTATCTCTACAATATCATAGTACACAAAAAACTCTGTAAAGAACTTAATCATAGTAACAGGTTTCAAAGATCAAAAGCTAAATCACCAGCTAAATGCTTTCTTCCGTGAAACGAGACTTTGAAGACGTCGATGTGCCACAGCATCATCAAGTGCTTCATAACTCTAAAATTATACGTGAAATCATAGCCACAGAAATAAATCAACGCCTGACTCCAAATGGACGACTTTCCCGCCGAAAGATAAAAAAAGACTAAAATTCCATGAACTTTGAATTCTGGAAACCAGCTGCCTATGGAACCAAGGTACAGATGCTGAAACCCGAACGCCTCGCCTAATTTTGCCATCACTATTTCGATTTGTAGAGAGGAAAGGAGTTAGTGGAAAGGAAAAGAAGGCACCAGGATCAACCGTCTGTTGGACCAAGTCCAACGAGGGCGGGGGGTCGTATTCGGTCGACGAAAAGGGGGTCGTATTCGCAAGGTCGGAGGCAGCGTCAATCCTTCACCAACGGAGGGCGTAGTGTGACGCTTTACGCCTTTGTGAGTTGTAAGAAAAAATTGCCGTTCCACTGTTGATATATACTCCGCTCGACAGCTCTTTTGGAGGGAATTTGGGTGGAGTTGGACTGTGCCAACTGGTCTCAGAATCAAATGCTATAGTAACAGCTCTGATGGTTAAGGGTGGTGGTCGTTATTGGTGGACCTCCTGAGTCTCGTGGTAGTGGAGGGGGGTCGTGCAAAATTTCCAAGAAGTACCAACGGTAGGTAGGGTTGACCCTGGGGGGGGACGTGTCGGGGCCCTCCAGAAAGGGGTGGGTCGTAAAATTTTTGAAATCTGCCCAACGTGACGGTTGACCGTGGAAGGCACTCGTTCATGTGCTGCTGTTAGATGGAATTCCAGAAACTTCCGAACCGATTGACTGATACCTAACTAACTCAGAAGAGCAGAACTCTACACTCAGAACTGGCCCAGTCTTTCTACTCTCAGGACAGATATGAAATCCAACGATCATAAGAGTATGATCGAATCAATCAACGAACAATCTAAATGGAAGTAGAATGCACGGCGCATCTTCAAAAAGGGTCAAGTGCCGCTAACTGCCTTATATAGAGGGAAATCGAAAACTGGACTGCCAAAAGCAAATGTTCATTGGAAGCAACATATCACATACACCAAAGAACACCATAAAGACCATATTCAAGTTAGAAATGTATTGTGTCCTGATTGAGAGAATAGTAAACTTACCGCCAATTTTCCAATATCTCCATATCCAACCAATGAGGGCCGGCCAGACAGCATACGTTCCGCAATTCGTACGATTTCTTCAGCGCTCACATTATCTGCAAAATCCGAAGAGATCAAAGTGTCCACTAGAAATTTTGGATTGAAGTAGTATTTGCATGATAACAGAGCAAACAAGAGAAACTTCCTCTCCTATCCCAACTAATAACAATAGCTTGAAACAAGAAAATGACTGATAAAAAAAGTTCGGACAACCTTTCTCGGTGTTCATGACATTGAAGGAACTCCTGGGCTAAGTTCAAGTGTTACCAACTAGGGGTTTTTGAATGTCCCCTCCCCCACTCCAGACCATGAGTGCCCGTGTTTCTTTCGGTGCTATTCATGAGCACTTATTAAAATGTATTTTAAAGGACAGACGTAGATTGCGTAATGGCAAGTGGTGCCAGTTCCCACGAGCAATAACCAGCGATCAAACCTGAAGTCGATTCACCCCCTTGCCTCCCTAATCATTACATCATTCCGGAGTTGGGAGTGGGTACCAATCCTAGGAGAGGATAAATAGGCTGACTTGTGTGACAGTTACCGCCGCAAGTATAGGCCTAACCGCTTTCATATGTCGCCATGACTATAGTAGACGGACTGGTCAACGTCGAGAACTTTCCACTCTATATTTATTTCTTAACATCCGCCAAAAAAGCAACTCACAGAAAGACTAGTTTTTCACATTGGAGTGCAGTGACTATTATAAATGAATCCTTCTGGAAAATTTTCACATCTTGGAAAGGTCGACTTTCACCATGCATCAGAACTATGGTCATTACCATTTCTAGCCAACTACCTTCGCTGTGAAGGGCGGTATTCGTGATTGAAGGACTTGTTGTTGGTACTCGGTTCCCCTTCCGCCCTCTCTTCGACAATTTTGGAACAACTTCGAGTGTGTCAAGTGATGCCAGGTTCAATAATACTATCGACTTTCAGAGAAAATCATACTAGGGACTCTAGACGGACATATCACTTTTGAAATCGGCACAACAGAAAGTTGATCCTGCTCTCCACACTCCTCCACCCACGATGTGGTGCGAGAAGGGGAATTGCAATATCTGGGTACAAAATGCAATCTTGGATCTCCTTCCTAACAGTCTCTCCGAAAGCTTGTTCGCTAGCCTAAAACTTCTGAGACCGACCCACCCTTACCCGCCGAAACCATACTAAATGTAACCATTCCATTCATTACCAGACCGACGCATGACCCTGATATCAGCTAAATCAGCCGGTCGATAAATGGTTGAGCAACCGCCTTTCAGGACCTCCATTATTGTTAATGAAACCAACTGCAGGTCGCATTCCAGAGAAACCTATCAGCGTCAAGGACCTGAACTCTGTACCAATCAAGTGCTTCGTACTCGCTTGACCAGCTCGATCTGACTACGCAAATTTTTACTCAACAAAGTGAGAGGTGACCCAGCAAGAGTAGATTACCTATTTTCTCCAAGTACTCTTGAGGTTTCCGCCGATAGCCGTGTCCGATCACTTGACGAGACAGGTCTTCAAACATCACCGGCCGAACCTCGAGATTCATCATCAGCTGCGATTTGAGCTGGATCTTCGCCCTAAAAACTGCTTGCCATATTTTTTCTGAGCTTTTTTATAAAAATCGTGACGAACCTTTCCAGTTCCTCTTTTTCAACGCCTTTGAGTAGTTTAAAGAACTGATCGAGGATAATGACAAGAACATCATTAATCTAAAAAATTGTATTAATTCGGCGGAAGTGCGGAGGCTGAACATTTCTCAACATCTACACGCTATCGCAGTGGATTACGCGCGGAGCCTTTTGTGGACATTTTCTACTTTTACACGCAGGCACACTCATACTTGAGCTCGAACAGCTCAGCTGTTACCTCAAACATGCCTAGAAGTCGTCGCTTGTGAAGAACTGGTCACCCGAAAGTCCACTGTTGCCCCTACCACGGAGTTCGCTCAGGACATGGCACACTTTTTTTGCGTTTGCTATCCATGCAAAGAGGGGAAAACAAAAAGCAGAAAACGGATGTGAGATTCTTTTCTTTTGAGAGACTAGAGATATCCAAAAAAACGAAAAAACGATTGACGGTGTCCTTCCTTATAGTGTTGGACTTTCATCATACGACTTCAAACTACAATGAATCTCTGAGAATCTCTAGGAACTCCTAGCTCGTTCGGCGCGTTGAACGTGAAAGAATTTGAAGACAGGTACCTGTTCAGGATCGCTACTGGCATGGACGCAAAACAATCCAGCATCCGCATAAGAATGATTGTAGGCAGTAGCACCATATATCCAGTGGCACCTTAAAAGTACTGGATATACACGCAAGTTTGTGCGATTCCTTATTTGACACTGTTGCGCGCTGTGAACGTAAATGTTTTTACAGAAAGCGCACGAATTTATATGACAGCCTTACAGAATGCTCTACTCCAAAATTTCGGAACCTTCACTCATTCCCACAGTGATTTAAAGGTAGAGGACATGGGGCCGGACCGTTGGGAGAGGAACACTCCCAAACAGCTGTGCACTACCTTACCTACTGAAAGTGCAGTGCCTTCAAATACGCCACCTAATTTGCCAAGTAAATACGCAATCGATTAGAAAGATCAGCACTGTGTACCTGTTCATGACCTCGGTGTATAACCGCGTGTACATCCCTTTGCCTGGACCACCAGCAGAGAACGAGCCTCCTCCTCCAAGAAGCATGTGTAGCACACAAAATGCGACAAAATCTGGGTCTCTGAAACAATAGTACATTAGCCAACGGCGTTGAAGTGAAGAAGCCGACGAGAATACTCACTTGTAACTAACGCCTTCAAAACCTAGCGCTACATGAGCAAGATTCGGGTAAGGTGTGCCAATAGCCAAAGTGGACAAGTCTTTTTGGATCTGAAGATAAGACAAGTGTAGCAACGTATGCATTTCAGTTGGAAAAGGAGAAACAGTAAAGAGCATGACGCTTGGCAGCTCGCCTAAAAGCGAAGGAAACGCGAAAAAAGCATCATATAAAGAAGTGCGATGCACCGCCTACAAGCACACCCTCCATTCAATTGTGATTTAGCAAGGTTTTGAAATTGAATGTAACCGTAACTTACTCTCATTTCTCCGCCAGTGTACTGAGCGACAGATCGATCAATCTGAGGTAGGTTAGGAAGAAGCTCTTCCGGATTCCTCTCCCACATTGCAGTTCCAACTGTGAAATGTCGTTGAACAGCCGCAACCAACTCGTCGTGATCAACACCCACCCCTAGAATGAAAGGTCGTGCTACGTAGAATGTGGATGGCGGAAACAATGCGGATCTGATAGCCGATAATTGGAAAACTTACCGGCTACTACGATGCGCTCTGGCGCGTGATATTGACTGATATACGAATTAACATGTTGCCTAGTGATCTTCTTTAGCCCGTCATCAGTGGTAAACTTTGAAAATCCTAACGTGTTGTCGCGAAAAGCGGCCTGAAAATCGTCATAAATTGATAGCACACCTAATGTTTTGAGGCAAAAGGAATGCGCCTTCAACTAATAACTTACTGAAGAGCAGAAGTATTTGCTGGAAAGGTTTTTGCGCACAACTTCCTTCAATTCAACCGAGTAGCCTTAAATTTTGGTACGCCAAGGCTTTTACTAATCATTAACCCTTATGGATTTGAAAAAAAGCGTCAAAGACAAAAGTGAAGTTGATCAAAAGTTTCCCGAAAAATTGAGTTGCAAGAAAAAGTTTCAGCAGATACTTCTTGTCACTGTAAGGAGCTATGAAATAAATACTCGACCGTAGGTAACAGAGCAAATTAAGTCAGGATTCTAAGTGAGAAGTATGATTGTTTAGAATCAGGCTGGGATTCTCGAAGTTGAAAAAGCAGAGAGAAGAAGCAAAAATGTAAGATTGATCACTAAAAGATCAACACTGATGCTCTAGAAAAGGCTCACTCTGTGCGCTAGAATTTTGCCTCTAGTGGTAATGAAGAGAGAGAAGGTGATCAGTTCAACTCTGACCAGATTCTCCCATTCTCATATCCCCATAAATCTGCCTAGGAAAGTAGAAATTACTAAATACATATTCTATAAGATCACTTGTGAAGCGCACGACGAAATCACAACCTTTACGCCACCTAAAAAAGTATGATGTTCCGAACACCCTATTTATAAGAGGTAGAAGTTTAGACTGAGGATGCAAAATTCTAATAATTAGGGTTCTAAACCAAGTTGTTCTTTGGACCACACGATGGCAGATATCGGAGTATGGAGAGTTACTGGCCTAGCTTTTGAAAAAACCACAACCAATCCAACTCACTTCCTACTTCGACAACAACCCTAGTGTTCAACCTCAAGCGGCCGTTCAGTAGTAAGGCCTTTACCATTGCCGTAAAACCACGAATGACGCAGAGAGATGCCAAAGGACTCTTTCCAAAAGAAGATGAAAAAGATTTTGAGAAATGTAGCAACGGGAGAACAATGCCGACAAATGTATAAACAGACTGAGATAGAAGAAATGCCTCGCTGGCACGCTTAAAAGTGAAAAAAATGTATACAAAACCACTCAAAAAGGAGCAAGCTGAGAAAGCTCACCATGTGGAGCCAGTCAGTCAGTAACGGTTCCGTGCTTTCGATTTTCTTTGGCATATCCTCAATTTCATACTGCACTATCATTTTGGCCTCTTCCAGCTGAATTCCAATTAACTGAATTTAGCTCGAAAAACTAGAGAACGTCAGTGAAGTCAAACCTCTTCTGGAGTATTCTGAGCCCGCCAAATTGCATTGGCGATAATTTCCATGACAGCTTCAAGACCCGTCACATGACAACTCGCAGCATAGATGAATGTATCCTTAATAAGAATAAACAAAATTATATTCATCTGCGAACGACTTGCTGAACTCACCCTGGTGCTCTGACAGTCGATCAAACCACCATTTTCCTGTAGCACTGCATAAATCTCGTCTCTCGATGAGTGTCGCGATGTTGACTAAACCATGCTTCAAGTGTCAAATAGAGAAAAAACATGATAAACCTCAAAAAAGTAAAGCACAAAATTCTAGGGCATAAATTTATAGCACTAGAACCATAACACAGAATTACACTCACGACCAACAACTCATCACAACAATACTACCTCCGATATAGGTTCTATAAGCTCTCTACCCGATTCTGTTTCACAGTCTACAGAGACACCTTCCAGACGTTATGCTGAATCTAGCGGCCATGAGTACACCCCTACATGGTTTGCGAATAAGTTCATCGCCCACTGAATTTCTACCATTTTGACAGCTTTGCTTTGAAATTTCTATCAAACCAAAACAAGCAAATAAGATAAAGGGAAAAAAGGAAATGGAAACCCAAAACAAGCGAGAACGACTGTTTCATGAAAAACATACCCCAAATGCCAATTTTTCCACAATATGTGAAATGCCGAGGGGATATCCGGACTCGAAACGACATCCACTTTCAATTGCCACTAAAACGAAAATTATCAGAGACATATTAAAGTAGGAACAAAAAAGAACGGATCTGTTGCGCGAATAAAGAAGGAATTTCAAAGAAAAATAGAGAGCAGCTCTACTGGTGGATCAAAAAAAAACAAGGTGTGAAAAGAAACATAAAAATTAGGCGCAATGTGGCTCGGGGGGGGGCAGTCGCCGCGCGCGGCTCAGCGATGTTGTGTAACTCGAACATTCCAGCTTCTCACGGAACAATCCAGCTTCTCACGCATGTCAAGTGACTGCCCTCACCCCCAACCCCCCTGAATTGGCTACATTCCCCCTGGCTCACAAATTTCCTGTTGCCGCAACGCCGCGCCTGGCCTCCCTGAGCCACATTGCGCTAAATAATATCTAACAGAATTAATGATAGACACTATAAATCAGTTTCAGAATTCAATAACAGTCGAATCCGAAAGTTGGGATAGGCGGTGTCACCGGGAAGTGACGTGGGCACTTGATAGAGTTGTGTAGATAAGTCGGTGCCGCATGCTTATGATATCTTCCGCGATGGATCGAGCCGTTATCCATAGATATCTACCAAGTACACGTCACTTCCGGCTGACACGCCTACCCCAACTACGCGACTCGAGCTAAGAGATACAACTCCTTTACCACCGACAGTGCCGTAGTCCCATAGTGAGGCTCTGATGCAACCCGTATTTTTGACTTCAGTGTAGTCATCTTTGAATCAAAAGGCCACGCTAATAAACTTATCCCTAACAGATTAATGTACAGCGCTATACATCAGTTTCAGAATCAATATACCAACTCCTTACCACCGACAGTGCAGTAGTCCCCATAGTGAGGCTCTGATGCAACCCGTATTTTTGACTTCAGTGTAGTCATCTTTGAATCAAAAGGCACGTAATCCATTTCAGTTTGCGCACTTAACGCATTTTCGCCGTCCAGCGGAGTGCATAGCGGCACACGTGTAACGCTCTGAACACCTCACACAGTTATTCATCATTCAAACAACATCCATTATTTTTCACTTGCAGAAACGAAAATGCAAATAAGAACAGACTACAAAACGTCGATTATGGCTTTTCCATTTCATTACAGTGGTAGGGAATACTAAAACAAGATTCATCCACAGCCAAGAGTGGATGCAAGCACCCAAAGTCAGTCAGGAGTCAGGATGTGGAAACTTTGCAATCACTCGCATAGCCACACTGATCGCGCTTATTTAGGTAGGATTACCCTACAAATGAGTGTGCCAGTTCCAAACGTGGTTAAGCCGTAGGGCGGGGAAGGGATTCAGGAGGATGTGGGCAATTTGTGCTCTCCCTGCCGTTCGCCTCTCTCCTGGACTGGTCCTAGTGCCACCTTTCACCGGCCCTCTTGCATTTAGGTGACTCTCCAAAAGACAGTGGTGAACGCCTTGACAAATGACTACCAACCTTGTACCTGGCTCCACTAATTTGCCGTAAAGTGATACTCCAAATTGGGTTACCAGCACGAAGCAACAACCATACGAATTCTCGAAGTGAAAGTCAAACAATTCGCAAAAAAAAGAAAACGTTAAATGACTTACCCGGAGATCTTTCATGAGAACCTCCGAAGTCCTAAACGTCCGCCGGAGCGCATGCCGTGATAACCGGCTCAGCATAATTACCTAAATGTGCAGTAAATATCACTCCTATTTGCTTCAGAGCATAATGAAAAGTCCACGAGTAGATAGAAAAAGTTAGTAAAAGTTTAAATAAAATCAAAACCATGTAACTCTTGTCAATGTGTGTGAAAAAAACAAGTCGATGGAAACCAACTCTTGAAATCGAGACAAAAAAAATCAAGGAACAAGGAGCAAAACATTCGTGTAACGTGAGAATTGAAAAACTCCGTTAAAATTAGCTAAAAAATTATTTCATACTTTGCGCTGAGACATGTTTCGGGAAGTAGTTCGCGACGCGGGGCGCGATGCAAGCTCCACGGAAATTCTGGCCGTCCGATGCCCGCGCCATGGACTTTGAGTCGAAATGAAAATCGTGGGCAAAAGAGCTATGTATAACTCACTATATTCTGAACCTACTACTGCTAAGGCTAGCATTGCAAAGACACTGATGAAAAAGCAAAACAGTAAAAAAGGGGCTACTCCAGCTAGGGGGGGGCATCATGATGCAGTTTTCCGGAAAGCTATGGTAACTCCGAGCCAGAGCGAGTGTAGCCAGTCTAGGGGGGATGAGGGCACTCAACACGCGTGAAAAGCTGGAATGTTCGAGTTCACACTAGTTCGCCGAGGAACTGCATCACGATGCCACCCCCTCACTGGAACAGACCTAAAAAAAGTCAAAAAGAGTAATGCCGGCACAGCACAGGGCTAGCTTCCGTAGAGATAGGGTCAGTCGTCGCATTCGACCTTTTGGAAGAGCTGCGGCCTCCCACTTCTTCCAAGAGAGCTCAAGACGAACCCAACCAGGCCACCACCCTCACTGGCGTGATAGTTTCAATACCAATCTTATACCAGTTGACTTCTAATCCGAACCATTACCCTCCAAAAGGGTTGCGAGCGATGGAAAGTACACCTATAAACGAGAAATTCTCTAAAGTTCGTCTATTTCGTCTCCCCTGAGGTTTCCCCAAAAATGTCAACAAAAATAGTCGAAAACACAAAAGCGGGTCCCCTCCATGACAATCACGACCTACTCAACTTTTACAATAGACTGTCTACAAAATCAGTCAACCTTCACCAACCCCGAAAATGGCATCGCCTCCCAAAAATTGCAAATCAACTATCGAGGCTATAAGATTCTCCTCCCAATTCTAAGAGAAGTTAAAAGTCGTCAATGCGGTCATTCTACTCACCGGCCAGTTTCTGGGACCCCAAACGCCTGTAATTTTATTTTAGTCAATCCTAACGATGAAGAATTAACGGGAAATATAAAATGAGGTTGAGTTTGATTGAACGGCTCCAAAATGACGAACCAGAGGAAATTGGTCCAGCTGTTTATATGTTCAAATCCATCCAAGTTCCCTAACAACACTATAGTAGTGAGGCTTTTTGAAATCTGGGTAGCGAAGCAATACATAAACATTGAGAACTCTGTCGTGATTCCACAACTAAAGCCGAGGATCGAGAAATAGGAAAATGATGCAAGCAACAAGCAAGAGTCTGCCATCTACCCAGACCCACTCTCATTCGCATTTTGATGAAACTTCAACAAATCAAATGATGGAAATAATAATAGACTGCCAAACACCATGTAAAATCAACTGGAAATTGAATTAGAAAATTTAAAAAGTACCGCGGAATGGTGCCAATCAGCATCGCTAGCGCACTCAGCGTTCGGCGCCCCGTTGGTTCCAATCGATTTTGCACCTCAGGCATATCATCGATCACGTTGTGGTCGACTTCTCAATTGAGTCAGCCCTCGAGTGTTAGACAGGTGTTATTGATTCCTTCTAGTTTATCACTTCACTCACTTCTACTTTTGTTGACAGATGAAGTCACGTCGTGACCGGAAGTTTTTTGGTGGTTTGTTGGTGTTGTTGAAGGTGGTGCTGGTGTGTAAGATTAGCATTGGTGCTTACTTTACTCAACTTTTTACGTTTGCTTGATATTTCTCTTTCAAATAAAGCCAGGGAGGATGAGTAACAGTTTTCATCAACTGGAAAAACATAGGGTATTAGTCATTTGTCGATCGATTTAGCGAATAACATCCACCGAGGCTGCCCGTAGTGGTGAGGTTGCGAAATTCCCAGCTGCTGTGGACTTCCTGTTTCATCTGTTGCACTGGGTTAACATTGATTACTACATGCATTATCGATCCTTGATTTTTGGTCTCGTTATCTGCTTATGTATCTGAGTTATTAATATTTTCGTTGTTTTTATCAAATGGAATTTATCAGTCGGAATAGTCCTTTTGGCGCTCATCCAGTAAGGAGGGGGGCATCAAGTGGTTGCCCTCACCCCCCCCCCCACCCCCTAGATTGCCTACACTCCCTCTGGCGCACAGGTTTCTCGAAGTACGGGACCCCGTGAGCCAGGGGGAGTAAAGCCAGTCTGGGGGTGGGTGGTGAGGGCAGCCACTTGACGTTGCATCACAATGCCCCCCACTTACCGGATAGCTCCGTCCTTTTTTTGTTCGTTTTCTTTCTGCCAGTTTTCGTTTTCATTATTTATCGTAGGTTCTTGCTTGGGGTCCTCGGTATCTTGACGTTTCGTTGATGTTCAGGTTACCTGAAGTTTTCCTTGGTTATGAAGCTTAAGTGTATAGCCGTAATCGATGGATCATTTCTTATTGAAGAACTGTGCTTCGTGTTGAAATTTCTCTTGTTTCTGCTATTTTTTCGTCTTGCAGGAGCGCTATTAGTGATTTGAAATAGAGACTGCTTCTACCTTTATCAATCGCTTTATAGGTAAAGCGTTTTCGGAGAATGTCGGGAGCTCCGTATAACTACTCCTACATATTCAAATATATCATTATCGGTGATATGGGTGTTGGCAAGTCATGCCTTTTGCACCAATTCACTGAAAAGAAATGTAAGTTTACAAGGCGCTGCGTTTTTATTTCTGCGGAATGTGTTATTTTTTCTTCTCTTCTAATTACTGAAATCGAGTTTTGCACTCATTTCGTTATTTTTTTTGGAAGGGTGGGGTGTGAGGGGGCCATTAAAGTGTGTCGCTCAGAGTACCTTAGGAGAGGGAAGGGATTATGGGAGAGGATGTGAGCGATTTTCTTCTTCTTTTCGTTTCTCTCCGCTCCTGGGCTCAGTCGGTTGACGGACCACTTGAACTCAGCCCTTTACCGCCTCTGCGCTCTCCAGCGGGTCCCTCTCCTCTCATGGCTTGGTCCTAAGGCGGTTTACGGACTATTTGATTTTTCCTCAGTGATCCTGCCGCGATAGCTAGAGCACAGACGAATAGAGAACGCCCTAGGACTAAGCCTTGGAGAGGAGAGGGACCTGCGAGAGCGCGCAGAGGGTTTAAAGGGCTGAGTGCAAGTAGGGGCTTTCTCTAATCGTCTGTGTTCTAGCCATCGCGGCGGGACCATTGAGGAGAAATCAAGTAGTCCATAAACCGGCTCCGTCCTATGGTCACCGACCAGCGGTTTCAACATTTCTAAATGTCCCTTAAGGCCATGAGGGGTTTGGTTCCGGAAGCCACTGACATTCCAATTCTGAAAGAATTCTGCAAAATCAATTTAGTTAATATCCAACATTCCAGTTATGGCTGATTGCCCGCATACTATTGGTGTGGAGTTCGGAACTCGCATTATTGAGGTCAGTGGACAGAAAATCAAACTCCAAATATGGGACACTGCCGGTCAAGAGAGGTGCGATCACTGTTAATTCGATTACTTTTCTTTTGTTCTGTTCTTCATCATTATTCTTGAAAGTGTTCTTGTTTCTTTCCACGATATGGAAAGCAACCGCAGTGTGGATTTTGTTTTGCTGAAATGAATTTCCCGTAACGAGTACATGAGTGGTAATCTATGAACTAATTTGGCAGGAGTTGATCGGTTATTGAGATGAAACCTCAGCAAAGCACCTACAATGCCACCATATTCTGTTTAAACTTCTCTAGTTTGGTCTATTGTGTATTTCTCACATTTTTTTTGAACACTAAGCATCCCTCCTTCAATGTCGAGAAAGGGTTGCATCTTACCCTTCTGTTTGCTGTCGGTTTCCTTTTCTTTTTTTTCTCATCTTCCCATTTCACAGAAGGTTTCTTGCGTCTTGCTCGCATTGGCCTTGAACGCTTGAATGTGACTAATGCGTCAGGCTCGCTAAACATTCAAACCTCAGAGAAGTCATGCGGAATAGTTTCATTGAAAATAATTACGATAGTGATGTCTGTCGTGAACAGAGTTCATAAGAACTTATGATCTATCATGTGCCGCCTTCGTTGCTTTGTTCGGATACCATGGGTCGTATGCTATGCTGAGATAGCATGAGGATAGGGGATGCGCTTCCTTGGGAAAGGGTAGCATACTGTCTCATATCTTTCCCCACTCCTCCCTGTTCCAAAGTGTACAATTTATATTTGAGTTACAGCCCTACTCATTGATACCGCATGCGTCACTATGTGATGCATACGGCATCAACTTTGAGGAAAAAGAGTAGTTCTGCGGTTTTCCTATGGAATTTTCACGCCCTGAACTTGTGTATACATTTTCTGTGCCTACGTACGACTTATCTTATGGTTGAAATAAAAAATTGCATTACAATATAGGACATACACAGTCGAAAGGTCCGCCATGTCTTAGACTATTTTTAATTCAGGGAGATGACTGAAATTAGGTGTCTTCTTGATTGCTAACCGCGTGAACGCGCTTTGGTTGATTTATTGCATGAGCATGTGACATCGCATTGCCATCGGTAGATATCGCATCTGTAAAATCTGTGTTTAGGTATAGAAGAAATAATTGGGGTAAATAACAGCATTGAAAGCACTCTAAGAAATTTACTGCAAGAAAGAAAGAGGGACTTTAGTAGCAACTGAAGCAGTGATATCCAGCTAAAAAACCTAGAAAGAAAATGTGGTCTGTTGTCCGACAAGGGGAGGGAGGTTGGAGGGGACAGAGCTTTTGGAGCCTGTCGTATATACCGAGGCTCTCAGACACTCAACAAACTAAGGTGTCAAGACTTGTGGTGTGTCCTGAGCAGGATCTTATTTTTACTGCGCGTACCTCATTTTTGCCCATTAGCACTAGAAAAAGTGGCGTTATCGCGAGACACGACGCTTCTCCAGAACAAAGCCTAGTTGGAAGTGGGCAGGAAGTTCGGGGAAAATGAAAATCACACAAGCTCGTCTTCTTTCCCGCATAAGGCTTAGTTCCCTTTTCAAATAAAAACAATCGTTTCATGCAATTTTACATGCGCCGTCGCAATGCCCGCGTATCTTGCAATAGTGCCTTATTTTGTTAGCCGTGCTTTCCCCTAAAATTTCAGACATTATGATTTTTGACATGTGTGTGTGCTGTTTGGAGGCGTTGAAGTTCTTAACAAGTTTTCTTTTGATAGCATTGCATCAGCATATGACCTTCCGTTGGACAACAGACCCAAAAAATGGCAAGCCAAACATATTGACCTTTTTCTCATTCTTTCCATGTCATGTTATTGCAGTGCATGGGAGTAATTACACTCTTCTCGTCATTTTTTTCAATTTTCTTGGGTTTTGAAGTCGTCACTATGTATTACCGTTTTTGACATGTTTTCTTTCATTGGGGTTGAATCATACCTCTGTAGTTCGAGTGTAAAAAAGAACGTATCCACCACACTATCGAAATTATGATTCGGCCCTTAGCAGCGAATTTCCCTCTCTCCGACTTGGACAACAGACTTCATCTTTCTTCGTTAATCGGTTCTTAGGTAAACTTTCATTCATACCGATTCGACTGCAATGTAGCCGTTTTTGTAGGGAATTGTCGGTTCAATGTACGTAGAGGGGTTGGGGTGCTTGAAATTGAGCATGACAAAAACACTACACACTAAAACGAGAGGTGTAATCTGTAACCTGTGATTAAGGTTCCGTGCTGTAACTCGCTCTTACTATCGCGGTGCTGCCGGAGCACTGATGGTGTACGACATCACAAGGCGTTCAACTTATAACCATCTAAGCAGTTGGCTCACGGATGCAAGAAATCTTACTAATCCGAACACGGTTTGCAGCTTCATTTTGTAAATTTCCAGCTGTCTTCATGAAAGCGCTATGTTATGATGTGCACTCGCGTTCTTCTAGGCCATTTTCTTGATTGGTAATAAATCCGACTTGGAAGGGCAAAGAGATGTACCGTATGAAGAGGCGAAGGCATTTGCTGAGGAGAATGGCTTGACATTCCTTGAGTGCTCCGCGAAAACGTGAGTATCGAAGGTTTAACCATTCCAGTATTCCAAATATTTCGAGTGTTTCACAATACTCTTCATCGTGATATGTCATGGATAAATCTCTACCAACTTGTGGGTTTTTTCTTGTCTATCTTAGAGAGCTCGCCATGCTTATCTTTTTCGAAAGCCGCACTGACACCAGCGGTTGACAATACTAATAATATTGCTCGCTCTGCGAAAGCTCTGTTTTAGGGGTGACAATGTTGAGGACGCATTCTTGGAAACAGCAAGGAAGATCTATCAAAATGTCAAGGACGGCAGGTAATGAGTCGTTAATTGTCTGTCATACAGTATCACGCAAACAGCTCGCTTAATTACTTTTTTTTTGCGGAAGCGTTCTGCAGTCATTTTCGAAAGTTCATTTTTAACCACTATTTAAAGGCAAGTGTTGGCTAAGCGTGCGGTCACAAAGTGGGGTAAGACCTGTGGTAACTGGTACACTCTCAAATTCTTTGTTTCTTTTGAAGGCATCAACCATTTACCGAATTCACTCATATTTTGACCCCTGATTCCTTGCCTTCGTTCCTGGAACTTTTTCACGTTGGTTTCTGATTTTATGAAAGGATTCTCACTTCTATGTGAATTTCTTGCCGTTTGAAGAATCAGCTCTGCAAAAGGTGCTACAGTGTTGAAGTGTAAAACGCTCTCCGAGCACCGTGCTTGAAGGGGAAACACATACAATGTAAGTGCATAAAGACCCTAGAGAGACAGGCAAGAAAGGCTGCCACATAGTTGACATTTTGGAACCCAGTTCCCAACGGATTTGCTATTGTTTTTCATTTTCCATCTCATCTTTCCTAGTCTTACCATAAAGCCTGTGGTGAGACCATTAAACTCACTGCATGTGTTGAATGAAACTTCTGAAAAAAGTACGATGGCAACATTGCAGTAACTTCGTAGGTGTCACGAAGCGTTTAAATGACCAACGACTTCCATTTTGATCGGCATTCATAGGTCATAATTACCAGTGGGCCGCTCGTACTTGAGCCGCAAAAACTACTCATTTGGGCTTTGCAGAGTTTCAGAAACTGTCTGAAGACCTAGGTAATTGTTTGTGATGGTCAAGCGGTGTTCACAGCGTGACTTATGTTCCCAGACTAACCTCCCCTTCAAAAAGCCAGAAAGTATCGGGTGCAGACCATACACCACAAGTGACGACGGCCTCCAGAAAATGCAAATGTTTTTTTTTGCCAATGAAAAGATTAACCTGTTACAGTTGTATTCGATCAGTTGACAGTAATTACAACTCTCATTTACTAAAAATCAGCTATCACCATGAACCACTACTAACCAGATTTACTTTGAGGCCGTCGTCACTTGTGGTGTATAATCTGCACCGCACAATTTCTGGCTTTTGAAAGGGAGGGTACTTTTCTGTGCTATCGCAAGATTCGTGGGCATACTATAGGACTCCTATGTATGATGCGAATACAATCATTCCTCGCCCGCTAATGGTAAGCCTTCACGGGGGAACAGAATCCTGGATCCTTTCCTCCATTGCCTGAGGCTGACCATTCTGTTATGATGAACTAATCGCAGAGGTTGAGGACTTGATTTGGCTTATTTATTTGAGACATACATGCGAACCACTTATTTGCGCATGTGATAGCGTCGCCCTGCACGTGAACACGAATGTATTTTTTCAGTCATCGATCTGAACGCAGCGGACACGGGTGTACAACCAAAACAGAATTTGCACGTGCGGCGGCTAGTGCAGGACAAGAGAAGAAGGATTGCAATTGTTAATAGCAGAGATCGTATCATATGCACGACTGTTTCGTGCGTAACCACAT
>MU868350.1:157404-169069 GCA_036418205.1 Ostertagia ostertagi
AATGAAATGATTAACCTGTTGCAGTTGTATTCTATCAGTTGTCACTAATTACAACTATCATTTACCAAAAATCAGCTATCACTATGAACCACTACTAACCAGATTTACTTGGAGGCCGTCGTCACTTGTGGTGTATGGTCTGCACCGCACAATTTCTGGCTTTTTGAAGGGGAGGGTACTTTTCTGTGCTATCGCAAGATTCGTGGGCATACTATAGGACTCCTATGTATGATGCGAATACAATCATTCCTCGCCCACTAATGGTAAGCCTTCACGGGGGAACAGAATCCTGGATCCTTTCCTCCACTGCCTGAGGCTGACCATTCTGTTATGATGAACTAATCGCAGAGGTTGAGGACTTGATTTGGCTTATTTATTTGAGACATACATGCGAACCACTTATTTGCGCATGTGATAGCGTCGCCCTGCACGTGAACACGAATGTATTTTTTCAGCATCGATCTGAACGCAGCGGACACGGGTGTACAACCAAAACAGAATTTGCCACGTGCGGCGGCTAGTGCAGGACAAGAGAAGAAGGATTGCAATTGTTAATAGCAGAGATCGTATCATATGCACGACTGTTTCGTGCGTAACCACATTCCCTATGTGGTGGCGAGTTACACGTTTGGTGAGGTGACGTATGTTCTTATATTGTTTCGGTTTCATTCTTATTCCCCACTATCGCATAGTGGTGTTTTAATGACAGACGGAATGTACTAGTGATGACTGTTTAGATACTGTATAACTATAACCTCCTCTCCCGTTATGTTTTTCATCGCCTCGTGAGAATATCTGTAGATAGTGCGCTTCTCTGTCTTCAAGGCCATTAAATCATCGAACATAGCGTCGAAAATGGTGTACCCGATGCTATCTTCTAAGCATATGTTCTCGCCTTCGCATAATGGTTGTGAGCATGTGAGTGTATATCGAGAAGCGTTTTTTCGCTGATAGGCCTCACTAATGTTAAGCACTGTTCCTACGGTATGTCAGTTTGGTGTGGTCCAAAAACTATGTCTGACCGTTTCCTTTCAACCAGTGAAATTAGCCCTTCAAAATCTCATCTATGTAATAACTACTAGATCTTTTACAATGTGATATTCTTCTTTTCCTTAAATTATTGATGATTTTTACTTGAAAGTACATATATAAAGATTCAATGAATAGCCGGCTTTCTGTGTACTGTTTTGTTTATTTATTTATTTTCATACGTCTAAGCGACATGCCAGCCCAAAAGGGGCGTAATAAATTAACGAAGCAAAGCCGGGAAAGAAGGAGGGCAAAGAACGACAAGGAAAACTAGAACAAAAAACAAAAAGACCGCAAAGATCAACTCGAAATAAGTCTTAGGTAGGACATTCGGAGTTATAACGGTGCACGGCACCCATGTTCATTCACAATCGCGAATAGATTCTTCTTCCGAGCTCCTGGTTTATCAGGTATATCCCTTCACGGGCTTGTGTTGATGGTACATCCACACACCGCGATAAAATTGCCGAGGTGTTGGCTGCGCCGTTGCATGGATTCACTGCTTTTTGAGATGGGGTTGGAATAGGAGTAGGTGCTGTTTTTGGAGTTAATGTTTGGTGTTATTAAAGGCAGGTGTTACAATGAACTGTATGCTGAAGAAGGGTAAATGGGCCTACTGCGAAGGGAAGTTGGGCTCCCAACGGGAACAAAACATACCTCTTTCGGGGGCGAAGAGAGAGTTCTTAGCGGGTTAACGAGGCCTTACCGGAACCTTTGGACGGCTCATCCCTCTGTTCGCCAAGCGACTGGACCCTCGCCGTCGGTCTGCACCGTCTTAGAAGAGAGATAGAGCAAGGGATTCACTTTGATACGTCAGCACTGGCTCGACTGAAACGGAATCTAACGGTGAAAACAGAAATCCCGTTTTGCGGATTTTAGGCCATTTTCTTCAATTTTTTTCACTACTGTACCTGTTAGCAGTTCTAGTTTCGTTCCCAGCAGGAGACCTATTTATCCTCCCACTTGCCTTCAGGTATGACTGCTACGATAGAAATTCAGCTTTTCAAATTGCTGGCATAGCTGAAATTCATTGAAGCGTCCCGACCGCGAACCAATATTTTCGCGGAAGCAATGGGATAGGTAGGCGTAGCAATAGCCTCGCCTCATCCGTCTTAAGACGTGTATTCTATATGCTACGTAACAGTCAGAGTTATGGATGGCTGGCTATCCGTTTTTCGACGCGACCCAATTAACTTAGATACATACATTGCTTACCCACACGCAATCGCAATTCATGAGTATCTTCACTCTCTTGCAATTATGAGTGGTTTTCTACCGAAAGACAGTGTCCAAGGAGTAGTACTGGACAGGTAGACATCCCTTTTTGTCCTACTGCTGTCCTGTTACCAACGTTTTAAATACTTCTTCATTTGACCTCAACTTGAGTCCATGTAAATGTGAGAGATGAATGACTTGCACAGTACGGATGAGGTAATGAAGATGAAAGGATGAATGTCATACTGCCCAACGAAAGATTAATATGATAATAGATAAATAAAATAAGTTATGTCAACGTGCCAATATGCATTCTATAACGAAATAGCTATGCAAATCTGGTTCTACCAAAGAGTTCTGTTCCGCGAAAGGCTATATTTCATAAATCACCGCATGCGGGATCAGTGAAGTCATAGCCTTAGCTCATAGGGTTAAGAAGCACCCAGCTTAAGAAGTTTTAGATTTAGAGACAGAGCACGAATTGATTTATCCCAGACTAAGGGAGCCCTAAGAACTTCTATTTGACAGCTGAAAAGTGGTCAGGATTTTTCAATACAATGCATCCGAAAGCACAGAAAGGAACCCAAAAAAGTCAATAACCCCGTCCACAAGTAACGACTCTGCCCAAGACGAATGCCGAAACCAAGTTCCGCAGTTTTTTTTTATCATCAGAATGGCATCTACACTTCATGTCTCTGTAGAAGTTTAACTTCTTCTAACGGCGACCCTGTCTTTAATGGGTGCCTATTTTGGGAAAATTTGCCCATTTCCGAGTAGCATCATAAAGATACGTTTCCCCATTAACTAATACATATTGAAGAAACAATGGGCGCTATAGGAGAAAAGATGAAACAGTTGAACATGGAAAGAGGCACATAAGACATGAACGGTGATGATACAAGTAACTAGCATAAAATCGCTACTAGATAGCGCTTTAACATACCAAATCAAATGATGTAAAATCGATTCAATGTAAGTTCAACGTTGCAATCAATGTAAGTGGAAAAGTTAAAGAAAGAGAGAATGTAGAAGCATCAACAATCACTAATGTAATTAATATTCAATGAAAGCTGAAACGACAATGGTGAAAGCGAGGCCGCTGACGATACCTAAAGAATTTGGGATGCATTGATTGCAAACACCTAACATGACACTAATATAATAAAAAAATCGCTCAACTATAGCTACGACATGAAAATGATAGGATTATATAAGTTGAATGGCTTACCGAATATCAAGAAGAAACCAGCCATCATACTGACAACACGACCCTTTGATGGTTCGACGACCCTGAGCGGAACGGTATTAATTCACAAACGATGTTTTTTGAGACAGATTTGAAGGTGATCGAAGCATGTGATATTTGGTAATCATATATTTGAAATGTAAAAAATGTCAAACTGTCGACATTCCAATAAAATAATTCCCGAAATAGGTAAAAATCTGTTACAGCTCATCTATTATCTTACATGTCCCCTTTTACGTGCTTCTTCATGTTAGTGCACGAGTTCTTGGTGCAGAGCTATTAATACCAATAGGGCATTACTCGTTTATTCTGTGTTATACTAACACTGCTGTGTTTACCGATGGCGCACCTTGAGTGCATGATAAGTAAACAAATAAATAAATAACAAATCTATAGCTGAGCTAGACCATGTGAAACATCTAGATAAGTTCGAGAAATCGACCGCAATCAGATTTTACAGTCAGTGTGCTCACAGGCGTGCATCGTGGAAGGAACAAATATGGAAAACCGTTTGCAAGATCAATTAAAGCCTATCGAATTTCGATTTCGAAAGCAATCATATCCCGCAGCCGCAAAAAGCTCACTTTTAAGAACTTGCTTCCTATGTCTTTTAATAGGCTCGAAGCAGAAATGTGAATTTTCGTAATATAAATTCAAATGGAGCATATGACACTTAATACGACTTTGAAAAATAACTCACTTGGGCGCGTACATCATCGCCAACCCGCTCAAGTATCCACTGGATATACTCATGATTACACCCATGAATATGTACAACCACGTGCTTGGGAAAAGAACAGCCCACGTTCTGAACACGAAGAGTTAGTGATTTAAAAAAGACTAGCTTGTACTCAATAAAACAAGGAAAGTGACGGTCGTTTTGCGAAGAGCAGCATCTGAAGACCCAGAACTCAAACACATTTCAGTTTTTCCAAATCAGGTTTCAATGTACCAAAGTTCAGAGCTTTCACAAAACGTCTCCACTAGAATTTGACCCATAGTTATCGATAAAATAATACACATGTGAAGTATTAATAATATTCGGAGCATGGAATTCACCTTGTGAGCGGTCGATAGTTGCAGAAGGCAAAGAATGGGATGAAGAGGAGACGAGGGTAGACGACCATCCAAAGGCGCTCAGGACTTGGCTGAAAGAATGAGCTTGGAATTAAGCAGATTAAAACGAGATAAATAAACCAACATATTGGTAGCGTCCCGCTAACATAGAACCAATGAACGCAAATACGTTGAAGAGCAGGAAACACGTGATTGGAACGAAATATCTCTCTGAAAAAAAAACCTCGCGTAAGCTAGAAAAGGCCGTAAAAGTGGAAAAAACCGCTAAAAGGACAGTGCTCAGATGAAATGTTGCCAAAAAGTTGGCAAAATACTGATATAACACGGAGCAGAACCGCGACAAGGACGGCGTTTGCTACTTTTCATCTGAAACCATCAAATCCCACAGGCCCCAATGGGATTATTGGGTTTTCGGAGGATAGGCTCACACAACGAGGAAATTTTGAGAACGAGGCGCTATCGCAGCATACTGGGACAACTTCTGAACAGATTTTTAACGCGGCTTCATGTGGCCGCAGCAATAACGCCGAGAAAACAAGCACTGAGGAGGCAACGCCATGGTCAATATTCAGAGGAAAGTATTACTTGGCAGCGTGTTTTCAAATGATCTCGGACATCTAATACTTTTGATGCAGAAGCACCCCAAGCGGTGTGTAACGGGTGTTTTGGCAATTTCTCTTGACTTCCACTTTATAGCCTGTTATCGGTAACGGTATAGGTTCTTGTTAAAAGGTGAAGAAACATGACGACATGCAACCAACGTACCTGGTAATACAAAAGCATACTTCTGGCCTACCAATTCATCACGTACATCTACCATAATTCCAGGGAAGATAGAGAGACTCACAAAGAACACCAAATAAACGTTAATCATTTGGGGCCATCCCTGCAATATAAAGTATAACATTTAGAACTTTCTTTGTAATAAAGCTAAAAACTCACTTGTTTGAAGGCGTCAAGGTAATCGCGAGCGGTGAGGCCTGGCTTTGATTCAGTACCCTCACTTTGACGTGCCAACATGGCACGCTTAGAGTAGTATTGGTAAAACGGCTAAATATAGTGACCATAATCAACGCAGATGTATGTAGAGAAGCGCCAAAAGCAGCACAGACCTGTCTTTTAAGAAGGAAGAATGAGGAAAAACAGATGCCCAGGGTGAGAAGTGAGATGCCAAAGTAAGCAAATGCTGCATTGGCAGTGTTTTTCGAGACTGAAATAAACAAAATATGTAACAAACAAACAACATCTGCGGCAAACTTTCTTTAGGCCGAGCCTAGTAGACCTTATATTCAACCCTACCATTTCCTTGTATTGATATCAACCCATAATTTCTGCAGTTACTAGCACTTTATTATGATACTATTACTCATTGCTTTGTTTATATCAGTTTCTCCTCTGTGAGGGAGTTCCCATATTCCCGAGGACGCTGTCGTTGAGGAAAAGCGGGACGAAACGTTGACTGAAGTACTTCATCGCAGCCTACTCAGAGTAACCCACAACCTCGCCACCCTCCGCCCTCTCCTCACCTTGTATGTGTTATGATGTCAATAGCGTCTCTGCGTCTTTGTAGCTGGTCAAGCTTTCCAAATTTCTCAACCGAGAAGAGTGGGAGGAGATGGATATAGCATTGCTAAAACGGGACGAAAATTACCAAAATTCCCAAAACTTCTACAAATTTCAGGTTTTTCACATCCCAAAAAATTCATTTCCCTATGGCATCCACCTTGATGAAATACGACCTCATCCGACTAAGCCTATGAAGGTTGACGGGAGGTTTAGCTCTAAAAATATCGTCATTTTCTAACGATAACCTGCACCTTTTTTCCCAACAAATCAACGTCCCAGCTGGAACCTCAGAGAAGAGAATGAGCAGGTGATAATCAAATGACAAAGGGAAATGCACGATTGTCTATAATGCACTATGAATGGTGATGAAGGGGTTGATTAAATACATCAAGGGACTGCTTTGCACTTTTCCCAAGCTCGAATAAGAATGTGAATAGTACAAATCTAGCGAAAGAGATGACAATATACCAGGAGATGAAATGCGGTAGATGTACGCGTATATGGTAGGGGTGGTGGTAAATGGTAGGGATGGTAGGAGTTTTGTAAATCCACGACACAAACTCAACCGAGGCTATCCATAACTGGTCCGGGCCATTTTGAGGTAGGGGGAGCTGAGAGGGAATAACAAATCCCTTGATTCGCCTCCACGGCCGATACAAAAACACTAGCTTGTAGATCTCCACTAAGGCACGTTCACTTTCTGCACCACAAGAATATTCGAAGAAAGAAATTAGAGGACTCGAAAAGACAAAGGCAAAAAGTCAACTTGAAAAATTACTGTTAAAGCTCACCGAAAGCAGTGATAATGTTGACGACAGTCACGAATGTTCCACAAAGATTATTCCCAATGATGACAGCATTTGTGAACTTGAACGGGAAATCGGATGCCAGACCGAATATACTGAAGATTGAAACGGTTAATAATTTAAAGGCATTATTCACTGCTGATTAAAAACCTGTTTTGGTAGATGCCATTGGCTCCATTCAGAAGCACAATTGATAACAGTGTGATAGCGAAGAATGTGCCCATCCCTGAATGAAAAAAGTATGAGTACGTCATGGAAACCATTTCTCAACATCTCAAAACTTTTTGGAACAGCATTTCGGGAAGGATTATTCTAGCCTAACTGGGTTTTTGGTAAAAATTTTAGTAAACAAATGAAGTCATGATCGCAAGGTAGGGGAGTACCCCCTAAGGCTAAGTCTAGAGGGGGAGGAACTCCAAGAAAAATGAACATCGCTCAGGCATCCTGGAATCTCTTCTCCCCTTCGAAATTTAGTACTGTTTTAAGAAGTGATATGTTCTACGTGTCTGAAATGCACTGCTACCACAATGAACCCTGTCTCTTGCGATCAAGCCCAAATCAGTTTTTGAGCTACTTGCTATGCCTGGCCCCTTGAAAGGTACAGATGGTTAATTTTGGTGATAACAAATCTGCTCTCTTGAAAATTAGCTGTTTTGATGGAAAAACCTTCAACTCAGGATAATCGGATTGTTCGGAAACAAGCCAAGGATTCAACTATCACGACTGGGTAACTGATAAGAGATCATGTGATGTTCTTTGTGGAATGATAATCTTAAGGAAGAAAAGCTGCCTACATTTCCACGTGTCGACGTAGACGAAACTCATAGTGAATATTATCATTGCACCAACGATAAGCAGCGAGAGAGAAATTCGTTTTGTTAGATCTCCTCTGAAAAATTATAAATTATTAGAGTAAATATATGCAGTCACTCCAACGGGCCGTGATTACAGTATCGCTTGAAGAACTCCAATGACGGAGAAAAGATGATGTGAGTCATCTGCGCGTACTCTTATACTATGCCGCAGCTGCATATTTGAATCTTTTTCAGAAGGTCTTCACGACAAAGTTCGGGCTTTGAATTTGAACAAAGGTACGGAAAGGCGCTTGAGCCTATGTTAGGCCTCCTTCATGCTCAACATTCATGGAGATTAGAAGACTCAGCTGAGAAAATTATATCTCTATGGACTGGAAAATTGGTGCATGTAAATAGAAGTAGGTTAGATTCCCGGTCAAACCAACTTCCACGTTCTAACCTTTTCAGCTGAACCTTCAAATCTTCTATTGTCCCAATCAATTCATATCTTTCTTGTTTGTTCCTGATCTCATAATCTCCGGACGAACGACCTATTCCTCCTTCGGTTGCAACGATTAGGTCTGCAGGAAGACCCATGGACAACCGATCCAATCGACTCTTCCAGGTCTAACCCCGGACCCAACCGGAGCGCAAACGTTTAGGTCAAGTAAAGAAATGATACAAATGCGTGCTATTCATTCGAAGGCCACGATGAGTCATACCAGAAGAAGAAACAAAAGAGCAGGAAAGGGCAAGGCGTAGCATTTGAGCACGCCATTTGATAACTCGTGGCTAAGCAGAAACCTCATGTCCGCTCCTGATGATTCCCCCTAGGCCGATGTCAGACTTTGCGAATCGCGCGATTCGCTAGCGTCCGCGGTCGCGTTGCGGTACCAGCCAATTGAGTGATTCACTGGCCGCGACGCGACCGCAGACGCTAGCGAATCGCGCGATTCGCAAAGTCTGACATCGGCCTAGTGACACTTACGGCTTGTTACCAATTTCTATTGCGGAAATGCAATGGTAGTTGTTACATGACGATGAACACGATTTCTACTTACTTGACAGTGACGAAGATGTTAATGAAGTTAAGAAGTAAGTTGGGAATTTGTGAAGCAATCGCGAGATAGTTGAGGAAGTTGGCCGAGTAGACAGTGGCATGTGCAGTGCCATTTTCATCGAATGTCTTCATCTTGTAGTTAGTATAATACTAAAATACTCTGATAAAACTTATCCACCAGGATTTCACCATTTCATAGGTATAAAAGTATGTGATAAGCATCGTAGAGAAAAAGGTTTGGAGAAAATGAACTAAATATAGTAGCCAAGTGAAACAATATCGCTATTCCTCAAAGTTTCATTTTCATTCCACGTTAAATGCGCTTTTTACATATTAAGATTTGTACTCGTGTTGAATATATTTATGCACTATGCTGACTGGAATGTTCGCGACAATTTTTGCAAATATTTGAGAAATGAACGAAGCCGGAATTTTCTACCCGAAGTGGGTTACTTGTCGATATCCCACTCCCAGAAGTGTTGTGGCTGGAACTCAAAGCAGTCGTAGAATTCTCGACCGTCACCCACTCTGACTACTGATGGCTTTAATGAAAAAGGAACAGTTTGAGAAATAGAAAGTAACTGAGAGTTGGAAGTATGGGCTCTCTTTCAGCAAGGGGGAGGGGCGCACCATAGCGGCAGCAGTTAGGTCAGCTCCAAGTTAATTTAAGTTTTCGTAAGGGAAAAGCATCGGGGTGCGTGTGGAAGTGAAATCGACACGGTTTACGCATCCCAGAGATTCGTTATTTGTGAGAAATTGGGTTGCCTTAGGCCGATGTCAGACTTTGCGAATCGCGCGATTCGCTAGCGTCTGCGGTCGCGTCGCGGCCAGTGAATCACTCAATTGGCTGGTACCGCAACGCGACCGCGGACGCTAGCGAATCGCGCGATTCGCAAAGTCTGACATCGGCCTTAGGCGGCATTAGTCACTACGCCAAATGCCCCTCCTACTGGAAGAGGCAAAAATTTATTTAACTTACATCAGGAGCGATGGTGATGAACATGTTCCATGGCATTAACGAACCGACTCCATGAAGCAATATGATGAGATAGACGAGGTTGCCGGTGTCCTGAACGTCTTGCTCAACAGACGACATCGTTCAAACTAACAGCTAACGTGGATAGGAACGTGATCCGCTCTTATCCACATCCCCGTAATCGGTTTCAATACGGACTAATAGCCATTAGTTTAATGAAACGAACACCAAAAAAGGTTTTACGTACTTTCGGTGCCTCGTCATCAGGATTGCTGGGGATTTGAATGAATGGCGCTGCTTCATCGGAAAGTTGTCGCTCCTGATCGGAATCCGCTGAAAGTTTGGAAATAATGGCGACTCACGTAGCCCTTTGATCCCGACAATGAAATCTATGAAAAGCAAGAAAATAACCGGAAGCAAGACGAATTCAAAAAGCAGTTCAAGAAAAGGCCTCGGAAGCGCTCAAATTTTTCCCGCCAGTTCGTTTAGGAACAGTTTGCAGTAGGACGACATCAACCGAAAGGCCTAGTGATTCAGCGTTTTGTAGTGTTCCCTGGGACCTTCCACACATGCACATTATTACAGCATCTCTGCTTTCTTTCCTCCTTTGCTTTTCTGTCTGGATTTTCACGCGTGGACCACTGCTTCGTAACCATAGTTTTCAATTGGGGAGACGGG
This sequence comes from Ostertagia ostertagi, assembly GCA_036418205.1. NCBI lineage: Eukaryota > Metazoa > Nematoda > Chromadorea > Rhabditida > Trichostrongylidae > Ostertagia > Ostertagia ostertagi. Next base: position 167,852 of record MU868350.1, read on the forward strand.
TGCACTAAGGAAATGGATGACGCCCGCCAATTACTTTCAAATTAAATACTGTAGGTTGCCGCACATCTCGAACTCGTCGCTTGAACCGCGTCAACGTCGCTTCTGGTGTAGTCTGCACTCTCTTGCCTAGATAGCCTTTACCCACAGTGACTTCGCACGTTCCAGAGGCCGTATGTACCGAATTCCCCTCCGAGATTGACTCACCCCCTCTGTGTATCTAATCAGGACCCATCTTGAATATGAAGATTCACCCCGACAGAGGGACGCAAAGGTCTTTGGTAAGGGACGCAGAGGTTAGGGGAACTCCTACGCTCGGGAAGTTGCAGCATACAGTCCCAGCTTTTTACAACATGATGAGAGTTCAAGTAGTCACATACTTCAAGATGTCTGAGTTCACTTCTCCCATATACCACCCCTACCCATTTTTTTGAAGCACAAAAATATGGTATACCTTTTGTGTGTGAAACGTCCATTGTTCCACCAGCTGGACCCCGGTGATCAGTATCTTCCTAAAAGAGCTTATGAGCTGTAACTGAGCTAAACTATGCTGGGCTATGAACGAAGCTTTCACTCCAGGCGAGACTCGAACCCGCATCTCTCGCGTGAAGTGCACCTGCCCGATTGGCGAGAGGTGCGGGTTCGAGTCCCGCTTGGGGCGAACAATTGTATTATAACTCAGATTTAAGGCGAGCTACAACGCCGAAAACAGCAGGTAACAATCAAAACAAGTCAAAATGCTCGTATTAAAATATATAGTCTAATCGTAACTACAATCGACCTAAACAAAAAGCGACAAGCAGCTCTGTGCCCAGATCTTTCAATTTGCGAGAAAAAAAGAATATTGACGGAATAACTCTGCGAATTGCAGATAATAGCATGAAACAGTTAGGACGTTTTGTGAAATGAAAGAAAGGCTATTTAGCGATTTTGAAAAGTCCGACGCAACAACAACTGTGCGAAATGCTTGACGAAAAAAGGCGTGAGCATAATCAATAGTAAACTCATGACGTTTAAATTCCAAACAGACTCCATATCAGGGCTTTTCGATTCCATGCGCTACGAAAATGGTGTCAAAATAGCTCAAAATTCTTTCACATGTGCTTCTACCCCAGCTTTTACCCGAAGTGCAGGCCGCGCACTTAAGACTAGGCAACCGATAGACCTTTGGAGGAAATAAAATTTTAATATATAAAAACTGCGCAATACAGCGATTCAGGT